>CM031862.1:324297-338388 GCA_018697195.1 Certhia americana
CCACCATCACATCCTTTCTTTCCATTTTCACCACTCTGTGGTACAATTCTGTAACCTAGCCCTCTGCCTCAGACTCCTCTCCAGCCACCTCACATAAATGAAACAATCTGAAGTTTTGAAGGACTGGAGATAACAATCAAAGCAGAAAGATAATTTATCTTCCTCTTATTTTTCTGTCTAAAAATAGGCACATTATATTTCATGTCTTCCACAGACTTTGGACTTCTTCCTATCCTATCTCTCCACGCTCTGTCCTTCATTAAATTACCTCATTCTTTTTGTAATATAATGGAAATTAATCTTTTCCCTGTCCTCTTCGATGCTGAATCCTTTCATACCCACTCACCGATGAACCAATTTCTCCTGGGTCACTAATCCAAACCCCACTTTATCAGTCTGTTTCTGGCTATCCCCACCTCCAGCTCTGCTCCAGCTCGTTGAATTCAATCCTTCCTTGCCCCTGCCCACAGGACAAGCTTCAGCTCATGCTTTTGGGAATCCACCAAAGAGCAAACAGGAGAGGCAACAGAAAGCAAAATACTTAGAGGCATTAGCACTTTGTTTGGAATGTTTAGAACATTCTAAACAGAATAGAATGGTTTGGGTTGGGAGGGACCCTAAAGAGCATCCAGCTCCAGCCCCTGCCATGGGCAGGGACACCTTCCACCAGACCAGGCTGCCTCAAGTGCCACCCAGCTTTGGGCACTGCCAGGGATCCAGGGACAGCCCCAGCTGTGCCAGAGCCTGCCCACCCTGCCAGGGAACAATTCCTGCCCCAAATCCCACCCAGCCCTGCCCTCTGGAGCCATTCCCTGTGTCCTGTCCCTCCATCCTTGTCCCCAGTCCCTCTCCAGCTCTCTTGTCACTGCAAGGAGCCCCAGGTCCCTGCTGCAGGTGCTCTCCTCTCCTGCCATCCCCCTTGTCCTTGCAGCTCAGGGCCCCAGGGCACTCCGCCTGGGAACACCAAGGCTGGGCAGCACGGATTCATTGCTCAGGGTGATCCTCAAACACACAGCAACCTCTGCCAAAGCCCTGTGCCTGGAGCAGCACAGGCTCTGCCTTATCCTTCAGCCACACAGCTGGACTCCACCGAGCCACAAACAGAAACTGTTCTCAAAAGAAACTCTTCTCCTCAAACAAGCACAACTTCCAGACAGCAACGCCACATGGGATCCATATTAAAAAAAACAGGACATGTGTCCCGCATGCGCTGCTCCCCTCAATTAAAAGCAGCTTTTGACCTTTTCCTGGAATTCCAAATCCCACTAAAACTATCTCTTTTCAGGATGAGTTTCCACTCGCAGTCTATTTATGTCACACTGGTCACTGTAATGGTCAGGTTTATAAGAAAAACCAGTCAGCTTGTGAACACATGAACACCACATGAGCTGGTAATAGCCCGAAAACAAGTGGCTTTTCAAATCCAACATACAAGCAGTCTCTCTTCTCCCCAGTATTTCTATTTCCTACAAAATTATACTCAACAGCCAACAGGAAAGCTTTAAGCCTGTTGCAAAAATATACTCAGATGGGGAAGGAATCTTTTCAAAAAAATACGAAAGAGAATATATATTTAGACAGGGTAAGGAGCCTTTCATTCAAAAGGAAAAAGGGAAAAGATCTAAATGAAACTAAATTAACAGCCTGGAAAATTTCTTTTCAGCTTTGTTCAGAGGGAAATGGAAGAAAGCCAATAAATTATAGAAAGCAGGTTCTATTTTGTGAAGTTTATTTTTAGCAAAGAATAGGCTCATTTTTTAAGCAAAAAGGAAAAAAAAAAAATCTTGACTCGCTTTGTGCAAACTGAGCTCCAAAAGGAATCAGAGGACAACTGGCCACTTGGACTCTGCACACTGCCTGAACACACAGGGCACAGCCAACCCCAATTTTTACATATCTGACAGGAACAGCCCCAAGAGCCCCACATGGGCTGAGGGATCACTGGAACCCTGAGTTCCTAAAGTCTCTGGGCACCCCACAGCACCCTGCTGCAGTCTCAGACTGTCCAGGTACAGCCCCAGGCAGGACCCAGAGCCTCTTCATCTTAACCTTCAAGACACATGAAGAAAAATATGAAATACAGGCTATTTCCCCCTGCCTTTACTGTACTTGGTTTTCTACTTAGTTAATGAAAATCTAAACCTTTGATCAAGTTCTGTTTGACCAGCAACAGGCTTACCCAAAAACCTCTTTTGAGTCCATCAACATGACTGACCATCACAGTTGCTTTAACAGAATTACTGATATCATGATTTTTTGATCAGCATTTTTGATCTCCTATATTGTCTTTGTCAGTTTACTGACATCTTTTAGATATTTATATTCAAAGATCCACTGGGATTTAAATATTTTTTTTTATTTTCAAATAGACTCTCTTGCTACAAGAGATGTTACTGGCAAACCCCCCAATCAGCTGGGTACTGTTAATGTGGTGTTTTTACCAACTTTACATTCTTAAATAACAACAAGAAGATGATGATCTGCATGTTCTGTTCACATTATGAGTTCACAACATTTCAAAACCCATGTAGATAAACCAACCAGGACCAAACTGGAAAACTAGAATTAAGAGTTTAAGAAAAAACATCAAAGGAAAAGTGCAGATTCTTCAAAATCCAAACTTTAGTTACTTAAACACTGTGTTTTTATTCCATGCATTTGCACAAACCAATTACAGCTGTGGGGTCCTTTAGTTCAGTAAAAGCATTGCTAATTTAGTTTAATTTGGGGGCTGGGATGTAGAGAGCCTCCTGCAGCCTTGAGCCCAGTGGGTGCAGGTGCCAGGAGGGTGACAGCTCCCTGCAGGCAGGGCAGGACAGTGAGCAGGGAACACCACAAACATGCTGCTGGTTGAACTGCTGGACTGTGAATTTCCTTTCCTGCCCCAAAGAGCAACTCTGCCTCAGGTTCTCTGTGTGGTTATTCAGGAGCCCCACCTAAACTCTGGAGACAAAGGAACAAGGTCAACTCAAAAATATCCCTCAAAGAAAATAGAAAAGGGAAAAATAAAAACACAGAACTACTCATTACCAATGGAAAAAGTGAAGTTCACATGACAAACTTGAAATTGTCACCTAATTCAGCATAAACAATGTTTGCATCTAATAGATGATGATGCAGGGCAGGGACTAAAAGCAATCTGCCATTCGTAAGAACAACTAAATCTGAGGAAGTTCATCAATCACATACAAATATTGTGTTACAAACTGGCATGTTGTAGCTCCAGAGTACAAAGATGGAAACTGCACTCCAAGTACCTCGTGGTTCTAGAGCTTTAGAGCCAGCACCAGGTGTTGGATGGGGCTTGGAGCACCCTGGACTGTGGAAGGTGACCCTGCCCATGGCAGATTGGTGCAATGAAATTATCTTGAAGGTCCCTTCCAACCCAATCCATCTGTGATTCTACAATATTCCAAACAAAGTATTAATATCTGTCCCAAGTCTTTTCCTTTCTTGGCTAATCCAGTGTCACAGAACAGAAGAAAAATACTTCTCTCAGCACTAATGGAGCTCAGCTTTCAATTATGACATTGACACAGAAGAGTTAATTGAAGATACATATTTTTAGTAGAGTTTACATAACAGGTAGTTTTCTCAGGCATTACATTAGATTATACTGAGATGGAGCAGCAAAAGCTGCAGATTTTCAGAATTGCTGGTGTAGAAAATAATTCAGTAGATCTGATGGCAAAGCAAGCAGGCTTACACAGGTCTAACACACAGACACAGCCTTAGAACATGAAACTGAACTGTATCGAATCGTGTTTTCTGCAGGTACACAGCACACAGACACTGTTTATCTTCTGGCACCCCAT
The DNA here is from genome assembly GCA_018697195.1 of Certhia americana. NCBI lineage: Eukaryota > Metazoa > Chordata > Aves > Passeriformes > Certhiidae > Certhia > Certhia americana. Next base: position 328,113 of record CM031862.1, read on the forward strand.
GGGCTCAGCCTGGGCTGTCCCTGGGCACACAAAACAGGAGCAGGGCCAGGGCACAGCTCTACAGGCTGATTGCTCTGCAGAGCACACACAGGAGAAACCCAGACAGGCACAAGGCAGTAATTACTGCTGCATAATGAATTACGAGGAACTGAAAAGACTGGAATAAGAGAAGTCCAAAATCTTCAATCTCCTGACCCCAGTGAACTGCCCATGTGCTTCAAATTTAACTTCTATTACTGACATCTTACTGAAAGCTTAAAAGCTCCTGGATATTTGAATAACCAATGTGTTAAGAGCATTAACGAGAGTTAATCCAACACCACACAAATTCTAAGTGTTAGCAAATAGCAAGATTAACCACATTAATACACTCAGGTTTTCCATTGCTTTGTATCCTGATTTTGGAATGACACAGGGAAAACTGAAAGTTTAAATCAAATTAATCTGCTTTTGTATGGGGAGAGATAAAACAGATCTCTGGCAAAATTCACACTCACCACCACCACCACTGTGTGTCCTGTGTATATAAAGTGAAATATTTACAACTCCTGCAGGCTGAACAAGGGGATACCTACACCTGTTCTTGTAAATCTGCATGGTACAGAAACAGGAACAGGGAGCAGTGCCATCCAGACTCACAGCTCCCAGGAACTAGAGACCAATGATCCAAACGGTTCCTCCTGTGGGCTGAGTTTTATGGAGGCTTGAAAACATCCCACATGTTTTATTAATCCAGTGGTGCGTGTCAGCTGCAGCCTTTCCAGAGCCGTGCTGTGCTGGCATTGTGAAGTAGAACATCCCCAGAGCTTTCTCCACAAGTAAACAGGCTGGTGAGAGCACCACAGTCAGTAATTCCATACAAACACATGCTCCTAACCCTGATACACCTACAGCTCTGGGCATCTGAGCCCAGCAGCTCAGGGAGTAACTGCAGAGCAGGAGGCTGGCAGAAAAAAATTGCCTTAAACCAATAAAGTACAATGTGCTCTGTGGAAAAATAAAAATAATAATGTAATTTTATCTAAGTGCTCATGCTTGCAGACAGTAACTTCTGGGACCTAAAGCTCAAGAGCTAAAGGTCATGAGCTGCATGCCCTGCTGTGCAGCAGTGTCTATCAATTCCTCTGAGTAATAAATGCTCCTTCCTCAAGAAGATATATCCTTATTTATGAGCCCAGTGCTGTGTGATGGGGCACTGCTCTGCTGGGGATGGAAGTCCTACCCTTTCCCAGAATTGCTGCAGTATCAGTCCCAGGAGGAACATGCCAGGAGAGTGTGAGCTGTCAGTGAGGCAGCTCCAACACACCCTAGATTCCATCAGGAAAAAAGAGCCTTCACACCAAAATACCACAGTCCCAAGACAGCTGTGAATTTACTGCCAAGTGAATCCCGGGAGAGTTCAACACACTAATAAATATACACAGTGACCTAATATAAGGATTTGACAGCAGAAGAGACAATGAGAGTTGTTTACATCCTATTTCAGAAATAAAGGGAGACACTTGGAAATGAATTTCAATTTGATCTGGAGAATGTTTTCAGGATTGGTTGGGATTTTTCCCCTCCTTGCTGCTATACAAATTTCTGTAATAAATGCATCTTTGACCAGTGGCTCAATAGTACACAAAGCTTATTCTCAGCTTTATTCAGAGCTGCCACATGAAAACACCAACCTTGTTTTGGTGATGCTGAGGGTGAGCCCAGCAGAGATGGTTTGGAACCGACAGTGTCCTCCTGTGTGCTATTACCCTCTGCCAGCAAGGCTCCCACAAACACATGGCAGAATGCTCAGCTGAGACAAAGCATCTCATGCTGGGAAGGAGCTTTGGGATCATCAGGAGTGATCTGGAGTTCCACAGGCACAGCCTCCAGTGGGAGCTCAAAGCCCCAATCCCACCCATGGTCACGGTCTGTGAGCCACTCGTGGCACCAGTGCCCAACAGCATCCAGCAGGGATGGGGGGCCAAGGGCTGCAGGGCACAGAGCTGCTGGTGCTGGGCTCCAGGGAATGCACCTGGCCATGCTGAGGCTGCCAGGGGCTGCAGGGCACAGAGCTGCTGGTGCTGGGCTCCAGGGAATGCACCTGGCCATCCTGGGGCTGCCAGGGGCTGCAGGGCACAGAGCTGCTGGTGCTGGGCTCCAGGGAATGCACCTGGCCATCCTGGGGCTGCCAGAGGCTGCAGGGCACAGAGCTGCTGGTGCTGAGCTCCAGGGAATGCACCTGGCCATGCTGGGGCTCAGAAGGCAGCCCTCAGTGCTGCCTCACGCTGCATTTCTGCTCACACTGCCCAGGGAGGGAAGGTGAGTCTCTGCCCCAGCAGGATGCTGATGGCTCAGAGCTCAGGGCAGGTACAAACCATTCATGGCCAGGGCAGCAGTGTGGTCCCAGCTTGCTCAGCTGGGGTGGAGGCACCTGAAATCTCTTCTCCTGACAGGTGACACTAAAGCAACCTCCTCCAATGCTGCGTGTCACATCCAGGTGTGTCCTTGAGCAAAAACAAAGGTTTTGGATTTGCTCTGCACAGGAGGAATGGGGGGAAAGCACCCACCTGAACACAGGAAGCCTCACTTGTCTCCAATATTTATTATTACTGATATCTTGGTTATTTAGGAGCCAAATCCTTTTCCCTCCTACACCCTTGGGACAGCCCAGAACTAGGTCTAGGTGCTACAGTTGCACTTAACATGCAGTTGCTGTAAGAGCAAGAATTTATGAAGAAAATATCTAGATGATTCTTTATGGTAAAAAAGAAAAATAGGAATCTTCAAAACCATGGACAACTCAGAAGAAACAATTTAGAGAAACAAAGTCACGAAAGGAAAACAGTTTTGCTTAATTAATAAAACATTGCTGATGCAGTTCCAAGGAAGCCAAAGCACCAGAACTGATATATGCAACTGGAAATAACCATCCTCAACCATCCCTTAAGTTTCCACAAAAGGCCATCAGACATCTGGCAGAGAGGCAAACTTAGAAAGAAATAAATTGGCAGATGTGTGCAGAGCTTCACAAAGTGTTTCATCCAGCCAGCTTCAGCTGAAGCAAATTCTCAAATGAAATACACAGATACTTTACAACTCCTTTTAAAACAGATGTACATTTAAATCTGGCATTTATATTCATTTGGAAACCTAAATAACAAGCAATACTGAAAAAGTGATTTTAGATGTCTGGAATGGTGCTATCTCCATATATTCATTTGAGTATATAAATCTTAGGGATTGTGTTTGGGCCCCAGTTCCAGAAAAGAGCCTGTTATTATATTGATCCATTCACAGTTGTAAGGTCCTTGGGCTTCTACACATAAAAATTGGATGTACAGTCAGTGTCTCTGATTTCAGTCAGAATACACCTCACAATAATACACCAGGGCTCAATCCTCTTGTGAGAGCAGAGAAACAAGCAAAAATCCCAAACACAGTATGTTTTGAAAAGGAATGTTTTCATATTCCCCCACCCCTCAGACAAAAATGCGTTTTATGGTATAAAATGGAGTTTTAGCAGCTTTCATGAAAGAAGAAAATGAAGAGCAAATACATGAAACAAAAACTACATTCCAATCCGATTTGTACAACATGATATTAATTTGTACGAGGTTACTACAAGAGGGCAGCACTGATGGCAGTTCTGGAATCCCCAAACCTTTCACTGCAGGTCCCCAGTGCAGGCTCTCAGGGGCTGGAGCATCCCTGAGGATACAAACCCACAGCCTCCCCCTGCTCAGACCCTTCCCCAGCCCTCCCTGTACCCAGCCTCCCTTCACCAGGCAAAAATAAAATCGTTCCTGTGCATATAAACTCTGCAGGCTTCACTCTGCCTTTTTTGCCATTAACTTCAAAGTAGAAGTCAACTCTCCTGTGGGTGCGTTTCCACAGGAAATCCTGCCCCTTGTTCACTCTTATCCTTAAAGAGAACCATTTCCTTTGGCTTGAAAGCAAACTGCCTGTAGCCCTGTGCCACAGTGAATGCTGTTTAACACTAAATATAGACTGAAGGAAGGAAGGAAACATCAGGCAGACAGCAGCAGCGAGGAGTGTCAGTGTGCAGTGCTGGATGAACACACTCTGCTAACACAAAACCTGAAGAAAAACCAACACTGAGATCACAGCTTCTCTTGAGTTTGAGGGGAAAAAAATCCACCATTGCTGAAAATAAATTTTAAAAATACCCAAAGCAACGAAAGCACGCAGAGATTAGAAAGACACCCGGCCAGCACTCCAGCCTCAGGGGATCCTGACTGCTCCTCCTCATGTTAATGGTTACAGTCACTTGAGCATTTTATGTTTTTAGCAGGTGGACTTTGCTCAGCTCTGGAAGCCTATGGGTTGTTTTACTCTGGGAAGTGTCCCACACTGCACAGAACCCAGCACACACTACCTGGTACCCCCTGCTCTAATGATCACCCCACCCCAGCCACTCACAGCTTTCCCTGGGACAGTGAACCCTTATTGATAGCACCCCAAACACAATCTCCGGAGTTTGTGTGCCCAACCCCACCTGAGAACCTGTGATGTGAACAGTGGCATCTGATTCCAGTTCTGTCTTCAAAGCACGGTGCTGTTCCCATGACACAGGGCTCAGTGAGCAGCAGTCTGTCCCAAACTGGGAGCTGCTGCAGCCCTTTGATTATTCCCACTCAAACATCTGGCTGGGAAAGGAGGATGCTGGAGTTTGCCAACGCACCAGCTCCCACACTGGCACTTCCCAGTGGGTTCCAAGCTCCCACTTGTTCTCCAGCTCCCACTGCAGACACCATCCCCACTGCTGCCTCTGGCTGCAGTGACCTCTCCTCCTGCACAAATCCCTTCCAGCCTGGCCCCACAGACAGCTTCTGAGCTCCCACACCTGCAGCTGTATGTGCTGAGATCCCTGAACAAGGAAAACAAACTGAGTACATTGCTTGTGTGAAACAAATGGCAACAAACTCAAATTGAAGGCCCTGTCCAAAAGTATTTGCTTTTGCCCAAAGAAGTGCAATGAAGGTCATCCAAGTGCAAACCAGAGTTTAAAAGATAAAGCTTGATTTGCTCCCTGGTCCTGCTGTAATATGGCTAAACGAGCCCCTGTGCTCTGGGACAGTTTGGGGTGTGAGGCAGCACTCCCAGCACACCTCAAATGCTGTGCTACCCTGTCCCTGTAGACTGTTATTCTGCATTTTTCCCTCTTGTCACATTAAGTGTTGATACGTACTTATCCAATTTCCATTTGTCTCCCCAGCAAGCTCTTCCAAACCCCTTTCACTCAGCAGGACAGGGAGTGAACTCTGTTCACTGCACAGTGATCTGACAGGCTGCACAGCTGCAACCAGCTCCAAAGGACTCAGGCACTGCTAAACTACTTCTCAAAGCATCCTTTTTGTAAAAAAACAAAGGAAAATTTATTTGCCATGATTTATAAAACATCTTCTGCCCGTGTGTTTGATATTCAGTAGCACTACTTTCACAGGAGCACAGGCAAAGGGCACTCTCCCCAGCACAGGCACTGCAGCCTATGCCCCAGTCAGATCTTTAAACACATACATGTATTTTTGATGTATGCAAATCTATGTTAAAGTTATATTAACTGTGAAGAATGTAAGAGTGCGGGGTGCTCAGCAGGCTAGAAGCCAGCAGAGAAGGCTGTTGTACACAGGCTGTTCAACTCCTCTCAAATTTTCACAGTGTCCCCCTGAAAGTTTTGTAGATTTCGACAAGGCTTTGCTCTGCAATGGAACAAAAACATCCCCTGGCAGATCCAGTGTGAGAGCAGTCAAGACAGGAAGCTTTGGCCAAAAACAAATAAACAAACCAAGCAACCAGAAGTCAGTTTCCCACTATTGACACGAAATGCCTTGGCAAGCCATGGGGTTTCACACGAAGCTAGGCAGCTTATCCTCAAAATACCAGAATGTGAACTGAATGAAGAGACACGACAAGGAGCAAAGGATCTGTGACAGACTGAACCTGACAGGCCAGACAGGATCTGTGTGTGAGCACAGCCCTGACAGATGGGACACAGAAGGTGGGGAAAGCCTTTTACAGTAAAAGCAGGTGCAAAGCAGGGACCTGAGCGAGTCAGGCAGCAGGGCTGACCTGGCCTGGGCTGAGAATTAGCAGGGTCACGGCTGAAAAACATCATCTGCACTGGGGCTGGTGGAACCACTCCTGTGGGAGCCCTCGAGAGATTCTTAACCTCACAGGGAACTTAAGAAAGCTTCTGCGACTGCCAGAAAGCTTCACAGATAAAAAGAGCAGAACAAAAATGACAAGGCAGAGTAATATACAATTCCACAGGTAAAGGAACACACACACACACAAAAAAAAAAAAATCCCAAAACATGCAAAACACCTAGAAGTGTTTTGCCCCCAACTCATTAAATAGTACTTTGCTCTTCTACACCCATCTACAAAATTATTCCCAAGACACTGCCAGGAATAGAGACTTCCAGTTTAGAAGTTGTATTCTCTGGAATGTTTTTCTTCATTGTAACCATGCCTTGCTCAGATAAGAGATGAGACTGCAGCAAGAGAATTGATGCATACATTTCCCCAGAACTATTGAACTCTTCCCAGGCTACTGTACATACACAGTCTGGCACATTGGACTTGAATAAGCACGTGTTTGAAAATTAAAATGCAAGCACTGCAAGAGCAGATACTCTGGGACCAGCTTATCAGAAGGAAAAGTGTTACAGAGAAAATCACTCCCTTTTGTTTCACAACATTCACCATCCAGTGCTGCTGACAAGAACAGACTTTGGAGGGAACAGAGGGAAGACATCCTCAGCTGGAAAACTAACTTTCCATCTCCAACCCCGCCTATAATCAGAAGTGAGGGCAGCTCTGCCACAAGGATGGGCCTTGGGAAGGGAGGGAACTCCAGGCTGCACTGCCCTGGAACATTCTGCAGCTGGCTCCATCCCACTGCTGCTGCTGAGGGCTCAGGCAGCCCCATTCTACCTACAAGACATTTAAAAAGCCAAGCACAAAATCCCATTTCCACAAACACGTTGTGGGCACATTTCTTCAACCAGGCTTGACCCAACACTAAAACCAAACCAGCAATACTGGTACTGCAATACCACAATGCAGCCAAAATTCATTCTGTGTCAGTGGCTCCAGAAATTCAAAGCCACTATGGAAAATATTGTATATTTAAACCTAACTATTCAGAGATATCCTGTTTGCAGTGAGGTAACACCTCTATTTTTCTCTGTCACAAGGAAGTGCACTTCACCTAGTATCAACATTCCTCATGGGGCTGGAATGGCTCTTTTCCTGTTTAGGAAAATGGGCTTCAGGCTTCAATTAAACTCGGAGAAAAAGTAAGGACAACTTTATTGACTTTTTCTCCGTGAAATTTTTTTCATATTTTGAAACATCCCAAATGAATTGTGGGTTACACTGGGAAAAGCCACCCTGAGTTTCCTCTATCACCTGAAAGAGATGAAACTGCAATGGACTCATCAGTGGCTACCAGGGCACGAGGATGCACTTCAGGAAAATGCTGCAGGTCTGGGGACACACTCACAAGGACAGCTGTACATATTATTACATGCTTCTCTAGGATAATTCTGGAAGCAGATATTTATGCTGAAATATGGTAATTTTATTTAAAAAGCAAGGGTGAAACTGTCCTTAAATTCAGGATTGAGAATTAGGATTATCACCACAATTTCCATTCCCTTGGGCTGGAGCCGCTGCCTCCCAACAGAGAGAGCCCACAGGCAGCAAGAGGAGGGAGAATGGAGGCTGCAGCTCAGGAACCATCACCCTCCAGCAACCCTGTGCATCAGACTATCTGCACTGTGATTTTTTACTCTGTGCCACACTTTTCTATGTGGACACACTGTTCTCCACCTCATGGCACCAACACAATCTACAGCCCATTCCACAGGAAAAGAGTTATGGAAACTGCCAAAACCTACAGAAATAATCCACCATCACATTAATTTAGTTTAAACAATAGCAACTGTTTCCATCCTTGAAACGGATTTCATTTTTCAGAGCAGCTCAGCACTAAAAACTCGGTTCTCTCACCAATTCCAGCCCTCCTGGAAGAGTGCAGCTGTTGACATTTGCCAACACACCTCAGCAGCCCCACCACAGGTCACCAGTGTCCCCAGCACCTGGCAGAGCCTGGCTGCCCCCAGTGTCTTCCCAAACCCCCTCTGACACACAGAGAAGTTTTAATAGGTGACCTGAATGCTGACTTAATTTTTTTGAGGGAGGAAATTCCATCTCTCGTGTAGATCTGAAGTTTCAGACCTGTACTCCATTGCTGGAATACTTTCTTTATTCATAAAGCAAAGTACACGTAAGGGAACTTCACTCGGTATTTTAAGAAAAAAACTGAACAAGTGAAAATTCTCTTCTGCCCTGTGCTTATAAGCTTTCTTACATGCCCAACTGGATTTTGCTTCCCTCTTGAGTTTTCACACAGATATTTTTCATAGTAACACAAAATTTACTCAGCTGCAGTAACAGGTTAATAAAACTAACTGGAATTACTTATTAATGCACTCTTAGTCAGTATCTGGTATATAGAGGCTGTTGTATACCTGTTTTATATTTCTACTTGAAACTGAAAAGGTTTGATACACTGGGATTAGCTACATCCATCCCTGTACATTGTCCAACTTCACAAGCCACCAGAGCCACATCAATACAGAACTTCCTCCCAAATTCCACAGCAAAACATCAAGTTCTTTATATTTTTTTTTCTGGGCTCAGGATCTCAGTTTTCCACCCGAGCTGCCAGCACTGATGTCCTCGTGTGACAAATACACCATGAAGGTGCTGCCCCTGGAGCTCACTGTCAGCTCACCTGCTTTGCCACTTATTCTATTTTGAGAACAGATAGTTCAGAGTGACAGGGCAAAATAGACCTAACTCTTGTTTTCAGCCATAACTGGCTTGTCAGAGATCCTTAAAGGCACACCACATGTCTGGACTATGTTAAAACTCCAGAATTTTCCTCCCATTCTCCAATTTCCAGTCTTTAACAAGAGGATATCTTTGGTTGGTTTAGAGCAGAGCCCGACTTCCTAACATGAAAGACGGGCATTGGGAATATTTTGTAAACAAGACAGATGTAACTTTTAGTACATAAAGATGCTTGTCACCTTCAGGGTGGTGTTATTCTCTGTGAACTGACCTGCTGGATGATCTCTGTGGGTCAGGGAAGAAAATTTATGGATAAGAGAAAATAACCTTGAAAAAGCAGAGGAAATGGCTCTCAGTCTTTTCTTCAATCTCGGTGCTGGGCAAAAAGATTTTTGCATTCTTGGGAAGAACAAAAACCACAGAGGAACCCGAGAGCCAGAGGAATGAGGATATGGCTGTGGAGCAAGGCATTTCCCCAGGGAGCAGGACCTTGGTTATTTACAGGCTGTTGGGGTCAGCCTGCAGCCCTCTGTCCTGGGAGGGCTGTCACTGTCCCGGGAGGGCTGTCACTGTCCCCAGGGAGCCCCCAGACCCCCCAGCAGCCAGGACAGCCTTGCAGGGGCTCAGCACAACTCTGATGACACACACACTCTTTAGACAAACCCTTCTGTGCAGCTTTGCAGTCAGAAAACACTGGGATGAAAACAGGAGATTCCCAGCCAAATGCCAGCTGGGGCTCCCTGAGCATCCCTCAGACCGGGCTGCTCCCTGGCACCATCCCACACATGGGCTGTGGATGGAGTGACACAGATTACACATGCTCAACTTCTCCACTTCAGCTGTAATTGTATTTACAGCCCAGTGACAGGAGTGTATACAGGCAAATTCTCAGATCCAGGCAGAGCAGGAGCACACGGATAAAATGAACCACGGGTTCTCAGCTCCAGCCTGGCAGGAACAGTGCTCAGGGCTGGATCTCAACTACAGCTGCACATTCACTGACCCCAAAACAACACTGTGCCTGTACACACGGGGTGGGGTACACCTGTATACACCTGCAGAGCTCTCTCTCTGCCTGCTAAGAGGAATTAAAGCCCTTGAGGTGCAAACTCTGGCACTGGCACCCTTCTGAGAGCCACTTCTTGCTGTAACAGCAGGACAACCCACGGTGCTGGGAGTCAATTGCACAGGGACCAGCAGTGAAACAAGTGTGTACTGAAACTAGCACTCCTAGGCAAAGTGAAGATTTCACTGACTTTTAAAAGCCAAGCAAGTTGATAGGGTCAAAAGTTAGTTAAATCTATTTTACTTCCAATTACCTGCCATTTCAGGTTGGATTATTATACAGTAAAGTATTAGCAAGAAGGATCTGAGAGCATTATTCCATATTTACAAAGGGAAATATTTTCAC
>CM031862.1:338398-361908 GCA_018697195.1 Certhia americana
GCTTCACTAGTATTTTTAAGGAGTTTCCTAGAAAACTTGGATATAGATTACTTTTTTTTTTTTTAAATTCTTCATTCGCAGTTCCAACGCAACCACAACACTAGAGACAAAACCACTTCACTCAGCCTGAAAACTCAGTCAAGGTTACTCAGGAAATACCTTCTAATTCCATCAGAGGTGATCCTGGAAGCAGCCCGAGGCTTCCAGAACAGAAGTGTATTGTTAAAGGCAAGTGCCTGCTATTCAGAGCTCTTCAGTGGGGCTGTTGAACACACCAACTATTAACAGAAGGGGACAGCAGAAAGAAAAGCATCATTGTTCCCACGCTGACCAAATCTTGCATCTACTGTAAATACATTAGCAAACACTTCACAGCACAACGCCTTTGTGTCTTTTGTACCTATGCAAACATCTCATTATGGTTTCACTTCTCTTTCAGAAGGCTCTCGCATCCCAAAACATTCCTTCCTATCAATTTCTTGTTGACAAAATAAGAGCAAAACCCTGATTTCTTCCCCTTACCGTTGATAGGAACGAGCCTGCTGAATCTTCTCTGAAGGAAACCACCAGGAGTGATGCACTCCAGCCTTAAATACAGGTATTTAACCCACAAGATCCAACTCGAGGTAGTCTGAACACTGCTGTTCAAAATCAACAGATTCCTTCCAAACCCACTGCTACCAAATAGTATAAAAGTGCAAAGACATAGCGATTTTAACTGAAGTGTCATATCTTGTGACTTAATGCATTCAACAGACATTCCTACCACAAGAAACAGAGAAAATATACCAATTAAAATAATTTCAAAATATTGAGGACTTGGTCTCCAAGTCCATTTTGGATTTTTTGAAGCATTTGAGCCTGCACTTCACCCTGGACTATCCAAGATCCATTATTTCCCACAGAGACACAAAGCACACACCTCAACAGCACCCAGGCAAAGCTGGAACAGCTGCTGAATTGTCAGGCTTGCTGCTCCCAGGCAAACAGCTTTGTCAGGCTGCAGAGCAGCAGGAGAGCAGCGCCCTGAATTCCAGCTCGCTCCATGCAGGAAAACAGGGAAATGCAAGCCATGGAATATCCCCCAGATAAAGCTTCTGCTTTCCCTTTAGAGAGCATTAACCCCAAACACTTTCCCCACTTAATCCAGATCTCATGAGATGCTTCATTTTTCTCTAAATCCCAAATCCCACCGTGCAGCTCATCCCACTGTACCCTGCTTGGCCCCACAGCCCATCACTGTCCTTTCCCTTGCTGGGGTCCCCCAGCCGGCCCCACCCTGCACATGTGGGACATCAGGGGACAGAGGAGCAGCCAAGGAGCACCTGAGAGCATTCCTACCTGCCTCGATCCCCCCGTGGCACTCCAGCTCTGCCAGCTCCCTTGCAGAGGCAGCCCAGGCACCAAAAGCTACAAATACAGCTTTTCAGCAGGGTGGTGGGCAAGAGAAACACACTGGGGGTCACGAGCTGAGAAAACCTGCCCTAAATCCCCCCCACACACCCCAGTTTGCCCAGTGTCTTCCTCTAGAGCAGTCCCATTTCTGTGACAGCACTTGGAACCAAATCAGAATAAAAGAGGTCCTCAGCAATGCATTAATCAACACAGACATGTCTCCAAAGGAATGCTACAGGGAAAACAGGAAAATATCTGCCTGGGCTCCCTAACTGTGAACATTCTGTCAACTTTTGAACTGGTTTGTCCAGGCACTCTGCAGGTGACCACCTGCACTCTGGATGGAGCCTCCCAGATGTCCCTCAGTGCTGCCAGCCCGGACACGGTGTGACACGGAGGGACAGACACCTGGCTGTGCACAGCCCCAGTGTGGCTGCACAGCCAAATGCCAGCTGCTGCCAGGTGGGCACAGACACCTCCTGGGTATGGAGGGAACGAGGAGACCATTCCCTGACACACTGCCCCTGGTTCTGTCCCAGAACTGGCACTGGGCACCGGTGTCTGCCCTAGCCAGGGATGATTTACTTGTTCCCTGCTACGTGCAGCAGCATCTGCCTCGCTCATTTTTGTGCAAGAGGAAGATGTAAGTGTAACAGGGACAGACCTGGAGTTTATTACTACATCAAGAGTCTGAGCTTAAGGTTAAAAAGCCTTTTTCTCAGCCTTGTTAACAGCAGAGAACCAGCCTGCCCACGTCAACACCCAGCAGGCATCTCGCGTCCAAACAGTTTCTGATCCTGCTACACACAAACCTGAGCTCTGCCACAGCTTGAGCCAGCACAAAGCCTGATGTCCTGGTACTGCTGGGACCCAGTAGCCCCAGTACTGGGCAGGGATGGAATCTGGCAGGGATTCAGTGTGCTCAAAGCGAGAGTAGGTAAATCCTGAGAATTTTTTGCCCATGCTGATTTGACCCCTCCACCTTCCCAGCTGCTGCAGCTCAGTCAGGGAAGCTAAAAATACTTTACTTTCTAAAAACGCCTTTCCCATACGAGGCGGAGCTGTGGTTACCACAGAGATGGCACCACGCAATGCCCAGAGATGGCTCCACATCCCCCCGTGGCTGCTCCTGCTGAAGGGGAGATCCTGGCTGCCAGAGCTGCTCCAAGGGGGCTGTGACCCCCACCCAGGGCTGCCAGCCCCTAGAAAGGGGGAGACCCCCTCTGTTTCCACAGAAACCACTGCCTTGTGCTCCGAAGGACTCCCCAAAAAGCCTCATTTGAGTATCAGCTCATTCAATTAATCCTGATGGATGAACTCATTCCATTGCCTATCATCATCAAACACAGTAACCCTTGAAAGCCAGGAACACTGCAGGCACACAGCCCTCCTGCCAGCACCAACAGGCTCCCAACAAATCCAACAAGCCTCGTGTTCCTCGTGATGCAAAGCTGAGCCTGCTTTGGATCTTTCATAGTCCAACAAGAAAATGAGACTGGTATGCTCCTGAAAGATTTGTCCTATTTTAGTACACGGGATTGAAAATTACAGTTCTATCACTCTGATACGTGAACAGCAGGGAAAATGCTAAGAGAAAGGATGGTGCAGTGTAAAAATGAGGACATGTACAAAAGAAGATACCTAGACAAAAAGAGAAAAAAAAAAAGGAAAAAATATCCCTGCATAGAAGACTTAACAAAAAATCATCCCATATTAATACATTCTCTGCACAGCCTTGCAGAAAGCTTGATATTCCAACCATCAGTAAGAGATATTAAAAGACCAGGCAACGGGGTGGTTTTGAAATAAGAAACCACCAAATTTCCCAAGAACATCCTTAGCATAAAAAGCAAATAAATAGGAAGTGAAACCACCCTCCTCAAATCCATGGCCCTCAGCAGCTGAGTGCTAGATATTCCAGGTCAGATCCCTCTCCATGTCCTCACAAAACCAGTGACAGAAATGCCCTCCACCCAAACTCTGAATTTTAGAGAAGAAAGAATATTATCTCCATTTACTGGACATTTCATAAACTCATTGATGTCAAAAGACTTTTAATCAGTCCAGTTTTAAGGATGTACATCAGTAACAAGAGTGGCAATAATTTTAGTTAATTTCTTCAGCTTAAAAAGCTTACAGTGAATTTCCTTGTCCAAAGGAAAAACGGGGAAAATAATCACATTATGAATTCCTGAGAAGTCAGATACATGAGATAGTCCATGGATAGGAAAAAAAGTAGGAATTTTCCCCTTGCCTTTAAGAAGTCAATGCCAAACATTGGAGCAAGTCCAGGAGGCTTCTCCACTAACCCCAGGGCTGGAGCCCCTCTGGAGCCAGCCTGGGAGAGCTGGGGCTGCTCAGCCTCAAGAAGAGAAGGATCCAGGGAGAGCTTAAAGCCCCTTCCAGTGCCTGAAGGGGCTCCAGGAGAGCTGGAGAGGGATTGGGGACAAGGATGGAGGGACAGGACACAGGGAATGGCTCCAGAGGGCAGGGCTGGGTGGGATTTGGGGCAGGAATTGTTCCCTGGTAGGGTGGGGCTGGAATTCCCAGAGCAGCTGGGGCTGTCCCTGGATCCCTGGCAGTGCCCAAAGCCAGGCTGGACATTGGGGCTGGAGCAGCCTGGGACAGTGGGAGGGGTCCCTGCCCATCCAGGGGGGGCACTGGGGAAGATTTGGGATCCCTTCTGTCCCAGCCCATCTGTGACTCTCTGAAACACCGAGTAGAGGGGTACAAGCCAGCCTGGCACCTAAAGCAGAGTCACACCTGCTTGTCTGCTCCCTGGCACCTGTCCCCTGAGCAGGGGACAACAGTTAACACCCTCACACAGGGCACACCTGCAAGTATCATTTCTTTCCTTGGCTCCCACACTGCCCACAGGGACAGTGCCACCAATCCCAACAGGTACAGAGCCAAGGTTGTCTTGAACTCAGCAGCCAGAGCCAGTCTTTAAATCCATACTTAATGGAAACCTTCAAATTCATCTCACACATGATACCAGCTGACAGGAGTTTTCTGTAGATTCTAAAAATCCAGCAGCTCTGTTTCTGTGAGGTTTTCATTCTTGAATAATTTAAAACAGCCAGTCTCTCTCTCTCTGTGTCTCTTTCTCTCCCGCCCCCACCCATTTCTCATTCCTGTCAGTACATTCAAATATTCTGCAATAGCTTTCAGAGTTCAAAAGGAACCACAACATCACAGCTGGCCTCTGATAAATTTCACCTACATTCCCATACACTGCCTATAGAACTTTTAAATTAAATATTTCTATTCTCAGCAGATTAGATTGCTGAGAGAAATCAGATGCCAGGAGAGCTGGAAGCATCCTTACCGCCAAGGGCTCCTGCAATGCCTGGGAGTTGATTAGGTGAGATAAGAATGAAGATGATGGCATAAAGCAACCCACAGGCTTTGCTGCAAATCAAGGGGAGGAACACGGAAGAGCTTTGCAAAGCCTGTCTGCTGGCACACCTGAAATGGAGCTTAGCCCCAAAACACATGAATAAAACATGCTGGCCAGGCATCTGAGAGACAGGCACATCGGGAACACTGGGAACAGCTTGGGGGACAAGTGGAATCTGCTCTTCACTTCCTCAGCACGGAGAAAGCTTCTCAGTGGGAGCATTCCCAGGGCTTTGTGCTGGTAAGGACCAGCACAGTTAGTTACCTGTCCAGCTGCAGAGCCTCAGTAGAAGCCCTGCTCCCATCTCCTCCCTCACTGCCATGGAAATCTGTATCCCAAGGATGAAGCTTGGGAAGAGCTCCAGACAGCTGCACCCATTCTGTTTGTGCCACCTTGGTGGTTGTGCTTTGACCACAAGGGATCTACTTGCAGAGCACAGCCCTAATCTGTGTTTGCAAAGCTATACAGAGAAAGGAGAAGGCAGAGGGAGGCTGGAAGAGAAGAAAAGCAGGAATCATGTCCAAATTGACTGGATGAAGACAAACTCTGAATGAAGGAGGCTGTTTCCTGCCCAACAAAATTATTGCACAAAGGGCACCCCAAACATACACCACTGTACCTGGCCACAGAGCCCTTACCTGGAGCTTTGGCTTTGAATAATCTCACTGCAGAATTCATCTCCTGAGATGCAGCATGTCCCACAGACTGCTGCTGCTGAAACCGCTTTCCAAAGAGAAGGATTTATCAGAATTTCAACCCTTTGGCACAAAAGAACCTTTGTGGAAGATGAAAAAAACCCCAAATGGGCAGTTTTTATCCTGCTAGGTATCTCCCTGCACTGAAAACACTTGAACTACAGTACAAAAGTCCATAGAAAAAAAGCTCCACTGTAAGAGTTAGTAAACCAAAACCCAGCCCTCTGGCTAGCCTTTCCATCTCTGTTTTACCTAGGAGACAAATATGTTTCTGTCATTACAGCCTTAACCTGAAGATACAGTGCCCTCAGTCTATACGCACAAAACTTGATGAAGGCAAACAAAACACAATAAAAACATCACACTAGAGTGTAAAACTTGGCTTATCAATTATCAGAAGGCTGTCCAAGGAGATGGTTCAGGAAAAGAAACTGAAATCCAGCAGCACTTTCAGGCAGCTGTTAACTGCAGTTACAGCATTCGTGCTTGAGGATCAGCTGGAAATTCACATTATTTGCACTGTCACACAGAACAGCATGGGAGAGGCTCCCAAGGAGCGTGGGAATGGAATGGCAGAGTTTCAAACACATATGGCCAGTCCTTTACAGCCACTGGCACACCAAGATCATTTTCACACAATCACTTCTCCAGAAATTGCTACAACTTGAGAAGAAAAAGTCATTTCAGTGGGTATCTGAGAAAAAGCTTATTAATCCCTAACACATAAAGGTCTCAGCAAAACCTTAGAAGATTTGCTGAGCACAGTTATTAATAGTTTGCCTGTTTTGATTATATTTGACATAGTTTCCATATGGAAACTTACACTAAATTTCATCAAGAGCTTTACTTTGTTTAAAACATCAATCCATCTAATGTACCAAATATTTGCAGATATAGGAAAACATCACCTTTGTGGGTTATCCTTTTACAGGAGAGTAAGAGAACTCAAACACTTGGCTCCAATGCTTCCTACTTCCTTCCTGAATAATGCACACCTTATCCTCCAAGCCAGCCCTCAGCTGTTCCACTCTGAGTACAGCTATTTTGGCTTCACTGCTTGCATTTGTGGAAAATCCTGTTTGTTTTCTTTGCATCAAGAGGCTTGAGGGGTCACTGAAGTTACTTACACAGATAAATGAAATCTTCCATCAAAAAAAAAAAAAATATTGGATGTAAAAGCATCATGCTAATCAGACAAGTTAAAAAAAAACAGTAATGTAGATCTGATAAACCAGTAAAAGCAGATACCATAGATACAGTCCTGTCACCTTTGCATTCCTGTCTTCCCTTGTACACAATCACAGTTTTTATGTGATATTTAATGAAAATCCACTAATTTATGCAAGAAATAGAAGCAGCCACGCCACGGTCAAAACTTGGATAAATAATTTCACCTCATTTTCATTAAGATTGTCATTACAAGTTCACGTCTGACACTCAAAGTGGTCAAAACCTGGATTAATAATTTAACATCATCTTTATTAAGATTGTCACTACAAGCTCAGGTCTGACACTCAAAGTACGAAGCTGTGATGCTCTCAGGAATCAGTCAGGTGAGCACATGGCCCCCCTGAGTGGAGATGCCCCAAGCTGAGCCCACAGCCCCAGTGCCAGTGTCACACGAGCACTCACAGGGTCCAGCTCCTTCACCCACTGCTGGGAATCACCCAGAAAACACAGGAAACCCTCTGTCCCAGCCTTTGGACACAGCCATCTGTACAACTGAGATTCAGCAGCTTTAGAACACCAGACCAGGCTCAGAACACGATGAAAATCCAGGAATTGAGAAGGGAAGTGCACTTTAACCTTTGTGCTCACTGAATATAAAGATGTGAGGGTTCATCTCCCTGACAGGCAGGAAGGACTGACATCAGTACAAGAGATACACATTGCTGCAACACACCAACTAATAGAAATCATTCTAAAGGAAGAATACAGCAACTGGGCTTGGGGTTTGCACCTTTAGCCATCTGTTAGGTTTAAAATCTAGCAGAGTATTAAACTTGGTTTATCTTAAAAGTACCACATTCTACTTGACAAATCAGAAAAAAGGTCTATTCTAGACATGCTGGTCCTAAACATTGTTGAACTACCAAAATTAGCAGTTACTTGGTAAAAATCCAGGAGCTGGCATGTTTTCATTTCGCTGTTATCTCCAGTGGTTACAAAGCAGCAGCAGAGCTCTGGGCTCACAGAGGCTGCTCTCACAGACAACTGCTGGGAATGTCTGTGCCCAATTCAAATAAAGAACAGCAACTTGAGAAAGAAAACTAACAGAAAATCCAGTTCACGGATGGTAAGCAGAGCTTCTTGTGGCTAGAGATTTCAGGGACCTTGCCAAGCAAGGATGGCAGACACTTCAAAAAATATTCAATTAAACAAAACGAGGTAGAACAGCAATTGCACATTGCCTCTCTTTTTTTAAGGCCAAATCTGATGCTGCTGTGTTTGTAAAGAACACTCAAAGCAGTAAACAAGATGCAGTGATGAATTCCAGTGAAAGTTTGAAGCACTGCTCCATGAAAGCAGGCCAGTTTTACTCCCTGCCTGGGTTTGTGCTCCGCAGTTCATCAGAGGAGCAAATGTCAGGAAATCTGGAGAGAGGACACTTCAGAGAACTGTGCCCCTCAATTTTAAGAGCACACCTTGGGGGCCAAAACCCATCAGCGCCATTTCCAGAGTGCCATGAGGACCACAGGCTCTCCCAGAACTGGTTCCTGCTGTCCTCCACTTGCACAGCAAACCCAACTCTGTGCTGATCTCCTCTTCAGACCAGCACTGAGCAGCCTCTCCTGTACTGAGCTGGGGCAGGTGATACACACCCAACAGCACAGGAACTAACGGGGCCAGCTAATTAACTGATCAATTAATGTGCCAAACAACAACATTCAGAGCAAGGCCACTTCACTGAGTGATCTCGCCTCTCTTCCTACCTGCAATATTTAAGCAAAACCCAGCATCTAGTGAGAAGGAGCTGGAGAGCAGGCTCTAAACCCTAGCCACACTCCCAGCAACAGATCCCTACTCAGGTGTCCCAGGCATTTAAATAATCTCTCAATGCCACGTCCTCTGGCACTTACTTTGCATTTTTTCTGCAAGGTAAGACACTTGTTGTACTGCAGGTTCTGTATCAGGCACTGAATTTTAGGGAGGTTTTACAAACAGTTTGGTTTCACGTATTGTGACCTCATCTCCTCAGTACATACAACCATTAATAATGTATTTATAATGCCCTTATATTGGGGCTCTCTGGGCACCATAACATTAATTAATCACAAACACTACCTGACCACAGTTCAGTTGTTGCTGCTGTTTGAGATCCCTGAACAGCCAGTACATCTTGTAATATACTAGAACATTAGTTCTAGACTAATGAGACATGAGAACTTCCATTTTATCCATCTTTGAGGCACAGGCAACGACAAAAGGAGGAGAAAGGTACAAAACAGCCAGAAAGGAGAACACTGCTCCAAGAAAACCCACCAGCATGGAGCCTGGGTTACCCTTCCAAACCCAGGAGAGGATTAAAAGGACCAAGGAGATTTACCACCTCTCTAATAACTCACTTAAAGCACAGTTCACTGGGGCAGTATTTATTGTGACCTGTTCACATCACATTTTCTTCAAGTTTATTGTCAGAAATCAGTCCCTTTCAAAATATAAAAAAAACCAAAAAATAACAAAAAAAAAAAAAAACCACCAAAAAAAAAAAACCCAACAAAAAACCCAAAACAACTCTGCAAACAAACAAAGCAAAAAAACCATTCACACAACCAAGTGACTGCATTTCTAAACTCTGGAGACAAATCCAGCTGAAGGCAGGGGCTCAGTGCTGCTCCATGAAAAGGCCAGGAACTGCAGAGGCTGAGCTTGGATCCAAAGGCTCCAGCACTGCAAACACAACACTCAAACCAGCATCTTCCCTGACACACACAACTGAGTGCTTTGGGAGCAATGCAGCTTCTGCTCTCTTCTCACAGATCAAACACCTATTTCCAAAAGGCATTAAAGAATGTCATTTGAGTTCACAGTTACTTCAATTATTTGGAAAAAGCACACATTTGTCTCCCATGGCAAGTCACAGCTAGTGCTTAGAGACACACAGAAAAGTGAAATGAAGTAAACCCCCCAATTCCAGATGGGGTTTTGGCAACTCTGCCTATTGGATTTTTACATTATGATTTGCTTATGCTCTGCAGAAGAAACCCTTGCACAATCTCACAGTTATTTTATAGGACACAGGATTATACTGACAGTGATACACCTCAGAAAAGGATACACTGCCCTGAAACATCAGGTAAACAGCCTAGGAAGGCTGTGAGCACCTCTCCTCTACAAGCACTGACACCATACACCTCCTATTCTTTACCTTAAAAAATGTACTAAAGGAAAAATACCCATTTTAAGCAAGAAAAAGCACAAAAAATGGAACAGAACACATGGAATAGTCTAATAAGCTGTCTTTGTGAATTTCAGAAACATTAGAAATTTCTATTTTAACAAACAACTTTGTATGTTTCCCAACTTTTTAAAATGAGAACTTCCATGTTCTTAAAGCTTTTAGGTTCATGGATTTAATTAAGAGGTTTTGGAAGAAGCACTGTGAAGACAAAGTAAGAACTTCAGTTCTGCCAAGATCTCAGAAAAACATCTCACATTTTTCAATTAATTAAGCTCCAGCTGAACCTTCTGAAAAAACTGAGCAGCTGAATTATCTCCCTCTAGGATGGAAGCGTCAGCACACGCACATTTCATGCAAACATAGTTAAAGTGCTGTATAACATTCTCCAATTCTCAACAAAAGCTCTGAGGAGCTCTGAGGAACACAGCAACATGACCCAAGCGTTTCCAGACTCCTCAGCAAAGCCAGCTTTTCACTGAAGCTCAGATTCACCATTGGCTTATTCTTGTTTTTGGAAGAAAAAACAGTAACAACGTTCCTGCCAAGTATGAGGCTACATAACATTCACTTTTAACTGTCTGAGGATTTGGGAGCCTGGGGATTTGCTTGGGTTTTTTCCTTGGTTGGGTTTTTATTCATTTGGTGGTTTTTTTAAACTTTTTTTAAACAACTGTCTCTTATCCAGCATATACATTAATATTTCAGTATTTGTGTGACACCCCAGGGAGATGGCTGTGATTCTGGGTAAGAGCCCTGTCCATCCTCTTCTGCTCCAATCCTTGGTCCCATTTCTGGATCCCACTGCAGACGTGAACCTAGAAGTGACAAACTGTTCCAAACTGAGCAGCTCTTGTGCATTACGGTGTTGCACAGAGGGATGTCTCCATTTCTAGGGCACGACCCTGCACAGCCTTTCAGGATAAATCCATACCCACCACCTGGAGCAGCAGATGAGACAGAGACTCCTCCAACACAGAATGCATTCACACCGCTGCAAAGCTGGTTTGCAGAGGGGATGGCGAGATGGACAGACAACTCTGCCGATAACCACGGCCTCAAAAACCCCCACCAGCCGTGCCTCTTTCTGTCACCCACCCGGGGCACCGGGACACCTGGCACCCTGCTCCTGGCGGCTCCCGCTCCCAGGAAAACACACCCAACCACCCGCGATGCCTGGTGGAGCCACACAGCCCCGGCAGAGCCCCTTCCCCATTCCCCAAACCCCGGCAGAGCATTCCAATTCCCCACCCCTTCCCCATTCCCCAAACCCCGGCAGAGCCCCTTCCCCATTCCCAGCCCATCCCTGGAGCCCCCCAGCCCAGGGCCACAGCAGCTCTAAGCCAGCGGGTGCCACCTCCGGGATCAGGTGTGGAACTCCCGGCGGAGGGAAGGTCTGAACCTGCCCTGCTGCCGGCGGCATCACCACTGCAGAGCAGCGGGCGAGCCCCGGCCCGCCGAGCCAGCCCAGCCCGGTTCGGCTCGGCTCAGCCCAGCCCGGTTCGGCTCAGCCCAGCTCACGGAGCCAGCCCAGCCCAGCCCAGCCCGGTTCGGCTCAGCCCAGCTCACGGAGCCAGCCCAGCCCGGTTCGGCTCAGCCCAGCCCAGCCCGGTTCGGCTCAGCCCAGCCCAGCCCGGTTCGGCTCAGCGCAGCTCACGGAGCCAGCCCAGCCCAGCCCGGCCCAGCCCGGCTCAGCCCGGCTCACGGAGCCAGCCCAGCCTGGCCCAGCCCAGTTCGGCTCAGCCCAGCTCACAGAGCCAGCCCGGCCCGGTCCAGCCCGGTTTGGCTCAGCCCAGCTCACAGAGCCAGCCCGGCCCGGTCCAGCCCGGTTTGGCTCAGCCCAGCTCACAGAGCCAGCCCAGCCCAGCCCAGTTCGGCTCAGCCCAGCTCACGGAGCCAGCCCGGCCCGGTCCAGCCGCCGGACCACTGTCACCCACGGTACCGGCAGAAGCTCCGGCTGTGCCGCCCCAAAGAGAACAGCAGGCTCTGTGCTGTGCGACACCGGGATTGAATAAAAATGTACATCAAGTGCAATACTTTCTTTTGACTTTCTGTCCTAAGGAGACTTTTCCCGGTTCTCAGCACAGCTGTTTGGACCAGTCACGCTTCAGGCAAAAAGCAGCAATGATGCAAACACAGGAGTGGATCAAAAAGAAACATACCAGCGTAGCAGTTTCTCTGCTTTGGAATCACCTGCAGCAGGAGCCTCTGCTGCAGCTTCATTTTGGGGTAAATACCACATTAGCTGCCACTAAACCCTGTGGACCCACTGCCCTTCCTGTCCCAGGCACCTGGAACAGTCTTCTGGCTCTTTCCCACTTCTGAAGGATCTGGGAACAATGTATTTATCTGCTACTGAAATATCAACAGAAAAGCAAACAAACAAACCCCATCAGAGCTGCAAGCCTGACTCGGAGATTCCCGTTCCCACACACTAAGAGGGCATCAGGAAACTTTCACAATATTTAGAAACTTTATAAGCTGACAGACAACACGCCTGGTTTTCCTCCAACTTTTAGGAAAGCATGCACATGTTCCAGTTCCTGGACCAGTCACTCCACAAAGCATCTGGAAATGGTCTACATCCATAACAGAAATGCAGATAAAAAGGGAACGAGGAATTGCCAAAAACATCAAACTTCTACAAGTATGCTGTCATCCCTAGCAAGGGCTGGAAAGCAATGGGCAATGGCATCAGCAACACAGATAAAACCAAGGAAAGAATGGAAAATGTCAGGCTACAGAGTCCCAGAATGTGGTGGAGTTCTGGAGGTCCAGCTCTCTGCCCTCTCCCAAGAGTCAGAGAGGGGCTCAGGGCCTCCAAAGATGGAGGGACCACGGCTCTGGCATTTCCTTATGGACCTTTCTTACACTGCTCTGAATGCAGCAGTTCCTCTTTAAAATGCACTTTCATTATACAATACTGAACATTCACAGAAGTTCATTATTATTAAGAAACACCAGCAAGCCTTGCACTGAAATTCGCCCACTTATCAAGGATGCCCCACATCACCTGGCTGATACAGTTCTGTCCTCATCCATCCTGGGAGACAACTCTGTTCACACACTATGGTGATAGCAACAGCCTACAGGAACCAGCAGATCCACACAACATTCATATATTTTCGGAAAAAGTGGGAAAGGAACTACAAGTCTTTCTTTTCTGAGATAAGTAAAAGGTGCACAATGGTCATAAATAACAAATACGTGAATATTTAGTAAGGACAGCTGAAGAGAAAAGGGTTTGTTTCCTTTTTGCTAAAAGGCTGTCCCACAAGATAAATGAGAACTGGCTTCAGAGCCTGGTGAGCAGTGGAGCCAGGATCAGGCCTGTCCTCTTAGCCCAGAAAAACAACACTGCCAGTTCATGAAAATAAACTTGTTTTAGCAGAAGACTTTTGGGTCACATCCAGTTCTCTGAAGTGTGTGGGTTGGTCCTGTCATACTGTCCCACCCAGTTCTTGACTTCTTTATGTGCCTGGCAGCATTTGAAGTTAAAAATAAATATAAAAAAATACCCAAACAGTTTTTCAATTTCTTCCTCCAATAAAAAGCACAATAGGAATTCTAGAGCAAAACTTTCACTCTGAACAGATGGTTTTTAAAAACAATTTGAATGGCCAGGTCAGGGACACAAATGCTTTTGTCAAAGGGAACCTTCTTTGTGCAAATCTGCTGCAGTGCTGGACCCCATGACAGCTGTCTGCCCAAGAGTGCACAGAAAGGTCTTCTCTGCCCTGAGAGTCTGAGAAAAGCACAAATTCTGTCCTTAAATAAAAGTTCTGAAGTAATTGAAAAAGAGTCAATGCTGCCTGATGGCACTTCATGAGTCCAGACTTTCCTCAAGTGATTTTTGTACCATTTCACACTCACTTGACACACAGAGTTCAGCATACAGTTCTAAGCTGTTCCTAAAGGAAAACGAGTTTTGCTTTTCCAAAAGGATTGGTAAAGCGTTTAAACTTAAAGAGTTTGCCACACCAGAAAAACAAAAGAACTTCCAAACAAGCTCCTACCACATCACTTTAAAAGCTTTAATGAAAGAATTCAGAATGAGGTCCTGCTCCCCATGCCTGTGTGCCTCTGACTGTTGTCACTGCAGTGCCACCAGCCCGGTGCAGAGGCGCTCCCAAGAGCCCAGCCATTCCTATGCAGTGCCTTGCCAACACATTCAAGCATTCCAGGACAATTGGAAAAAAAAACCCAAACAGCTTCTTTTCAAGAATGCGGTGGAAAACAAAGTGAGGAGTGAACATGTAGAGGCAGCTCTAGCCCAGGTGAAGTAGAACAAACAGGTTTTGGATCCTGCGTGTTCCCATGGTACCCAGAGCCTGCATGAGCGAGGCCTCGACCAGGGGTGAACGTTCTAGAGAAGGTGACGTTATCCACATCCTGTAAACAGTGTCTGTGAGCCTCACCAGAGCACAGACCCACACGGGGCATCTTCCCCTGCTCGTACTCATCTCACAGCCAAAGTGAGCTTTGAGCTCCTGCAAGCCAAGAACCTCCAGCTAAGCAGAAAGCTCAGATTATCCGAGCCTTTGTTTGGCCAGGAGCTTCTCCAGTACCCCAGGGTGGTGCATGCCCACACAGGCTGTGCTGCAGTCCCCGTGAGGTGTTCCTCTGCCTTTCTGCAGCTAAAGCTGAAGGAAGAAGCCATTGCCAGGGCTCTCAGCCACAGCCCACACGGTACTGCTCTCTGTTAGCAGAGCCATGCTCACCTGCCATCATCACAGCCCTCACCGCACTGGCTTCAACTTCAGAACCTCCAGAGCATCCCTTCCCAAATCCTCCCCTCCTGGGCAGGAGAACCGAGGTGTCCACAGCCTGTCCCATGCACAGGAATGCCTCTGTGGGAGGGGCAGCAGTCAGGGGATCTGCTGCCACTTGCTTTGGGTCAGCAGGATGCTGAATGCAAACTGAGCCCAGCCCAGCACTCCCACCACTCCTCCTGGAACACACTTTTTGCCCTGAAGGCAGGGTTTTTTTTTTTCTTCAGGGTGTTTTGAGGGTCAGACAGTCCCGAGCAGCTGCTGCACAGCACAGGCACACAGTCCCTGTCTGAACTGTGGTGGCTGCTGGTCTCCCATACCATGATCTGCAGCCACGAGTGCTGCAGTCCAACACCACAGGTTCCAAATGTGGGGCTAATTTAACTCGACATATTTTGTATTGCAAGGCAAAACCTCCAAACCACCTCATTCCAGTACCATTCAGTACACTGTCCCTGGGCATGTCCAAGAGGAACGGGGCACAGCTTCCAGATGCAAACCAGCCCAAATCAATGTTTTTTCCTTCTGACTTTCAAAGTCTGAGCACAAGCAGGATGTGAGCAAATGCCATGCTTGCAGTGCTACTGGAGCTGTCAGTGACCTGCAAGGAGCAGGAAAACCCACACCGTGGATGGTGGAGAGCAAAGCCCAGACCATGGAGAGAGGGGGCAGAGCAAAGCACACATCCCACATCTCACGTCCTGGAGAGGGGGGCAGAGCTGGCCAGCTGACTGCAGCCCCCAGCATGGATGCAGGGAGCAGGCAAACACAAAACCACGTGTTTGTCTTAGTAAAAAAGTGTGTCTGAGAGAGGTCAGGATTTCTCCTCCTTTACCCAGAGGTTACCCAAAAGCTCTGGCTAAGCAGAACCCCTGGCAGCCCCAAACATCACCCAGTGCCTTCTTTCTGGCTCTGCTACAATTCTGTGTGACATTAAAGCCTCTGCTGACAAGAGCTCCTGGCTGTGAACTGTTTTAGAAAAGAAACCAAGGTGAAACCAGGGAAAAGAAGAAGGGACAAAAGAGACAGGGACAGCAGGATTTGGCAAGGAACACAGGTGGAAGAGCTTTCCACTAGCTTGGGAAACAGCACAAGAAAAGATCAGAAGCTGTTTTACTGCAGACAAACCAAAACCTGAAGGGAAAATCCCTCCAGTCACAAATCACAAGGGGAAGGAAAGCTCTCCAGGTTGCCCCTTGGCATTTGTAACCACATCCCTGAGCCATGGGGCCCAGAGGTCTGAGCTGTGCTGCAGGGTAATAAACACCCAGGTGTCAGTGACAGCCACAGCCCCAAGAGCTGCTGGAACCCACCCTAAGGTACCACCAGAGAAGAAAACCTGTGACAACACCACAGGTTAATTGCTTTCTCTAGCTTTAATGTTCTGCTTTCAAGGATATCATTTGTTACAGCTGACTGACTCATGAAGATGAGTGCCTAACAACTTGAAGACATTAATGAAAACCATCAATTATATCTGACTTCAAATATCATATAAGAACAATGAACACTTTTGTTTGCTTCAATACATGCTTTAACTTCAAGTTTTGCCAATAACAGGAAAAGTGTTAGAAATTAAAGTGATTAAATAAAATATTTACATTTTAAAATGATGTCCAAATACTGATAGAGCTAAGAGTATTGAATAACTGCTACACACCACTGGAAGAAAAGCAGCCAAAGTAACATTTTAATACTCGCTCTTCCTCAGAATGATGATTATTGTGCTTAATGTGACCTTCCCCACAATATGAAAAATAACATTTCTGTGGAAATTTCAGCAGGGGAAGATGCCACTTCAGTAATAAGGATGCTAGAGGACTCTGACAGGCCATTCCAGCAGCCACTGAACTCAGAAGGTCCTGTTTTCCCATGACCACATCCTGCTCTCCACAAAGACAGTGACAGAAAGATGGGTAGAGAATATCAAATAATGTATTCACCTACGCTAAAAGCATACAACTGGCTTGCAGTCACACCTGGCTGCCTGATTTTATCCTCTTTTTTTTCCTTCCAATTTAAGGTAAGAGTTTAGGGGCAGAGGACAAGGCAAAGCTACAGCCAAAGTGGCTGATTGTCTGCAGGGTGGTGGAAGAGACACCCTCAAAGCCACACTTAAAGGCAGTTTGTCTTCCACGGCAATTCAGTGATTGGATTTCCCTCCTCCCACCCACACGGCAAGGCATGGCATGCCCATGGTGGAGAGGAAACTGAGTTTAACCTGGTGGGATCTCCCCTTCAGCTGAGAAAAGAGGGTGCTCAGGGCAGCCACACTCCCCTTCCTGATGGTGCACGAGGCACCCACAAAACTACAAATCAAAGAGACTCCTTCAAGTGACCCACTTAAAATCCAAAATGAGGAGCAAGGGAAGAGCTTTCAGAAGGAGGTGAGTACACATGGTACCAGAAAGGGACAGAAAGCATCTGAGGTAAAAAGAGGAAATACATTCATGGGTGTAGAATAATAAACAGTATGACCAAACAAATAATAGAAAAGGGGAAAGAGAGAAACAGTAAGTAAAAACCAGACCAGCTCTTCATGTAAATCATGAAATCTGAGGGCTTGACTAGTATTCTGTGTTTTTGAAGTCAAACTTTAGGTGGGAAAATTGATGATGAGAAGTTTGGAACAGGAGCAGAACCTTTAAAATATGGCCTAGTGCTTGTCCAAGCTAAAAAACTGTGTGTAAAGCTTTCTTCCTATGGTGTCCTCCCCATATTGCATAACTTCATATTCAAATATGAAATAAAATAGGAACTAAGTCCTTTTAAACCCTCACACTGATAACACTGGTGACTTGTGGAAGCCTGACAAGCTGCAAAATGCCAACTCTACTGCTATAAAACAATATTAAAAGAAAAGTGTAATTATAATGCACTTTGCCACTATTACCTCATCATGTTCCATGTGCTCTTGCTGTCAGTGATAACACTTAATCAAAGAGGAAAAAAAAAAAGAAACTATAAGATAAACCTCTGAGCATCTTCCTTAAGGAAGGCTAAACACTGTAGCAGTTCTTAATGGAAACTGTTTTGCTCAGAGAATAGCAAAACTAATTGCTAATAAGAAAAAGGTGCTGGGTTTTTGCTAAAGACAAAAGTGGATTTTTTAAGCATACAACTCCATCTCAGAGGAAACCTCCACCCTCTGTGCTGCCTGTACTGTTACTGCTCCAGTCATCTTCAGCAAATTAGATTTTAAATTTTACAGGTCCATGGATGCACAGTAACATGTCACTGCTTTATTGCACATCTGCTTCAGGTCTTGCTCCTCATTTGTGCTTTAAGAGGGCTTTTCTCTGCAGGTCGTACTGGGCTGTCCCTCTGAGCACACCCCGGGGGCTGTAGGGGAGGAGGACACGAAGCTGGGGATGCTCTGAGTGGGGCACTGGTTACCAGTGACCCCAGCACGCACTGAGAGGTGTCCTCAGCCAGCTGGAGGGACAGCCAGCTCCTCAGGCAGCTGGAAATCAGCACAAGAGCATCACCCACAGAGACAGAGAGGAGGAGTTCCTAACAGGTACCCCCTGACAAGCCCACAGCTGTTTCAGGCACCAGCACTTGTCCCAGACACCTGGAAGAAGCACCTGTGTGGCACCAGGCTCAGCTGAGCCCACCAGCTGCCCCTCAGCTCAGCCCCAGAGCAGAACACAAGCACCAGGGAAGGATTTTTCAAGCCAAAATCCCTCCCCAAGCATCGGCACACAAAGCCAGGGCTATTCCCCAGCCAGGTCTGCCTCAACCTTCCACCTCCTGCACAGGGAGTTCGGAACAGAGTATAAAACAAGAAAGCCTCCTGAAATACAACAAACACGAGTACGGCAGAAATTGAAAGAAAAACATCTGAGAGTCTGCCACAGAAAACCAGCCAAACAGAAGACAGCAACAATATTAAAGAAATTAACAAAGCCCCTCCCACAAAAAAAAAAAAAAAAAAAAAAAAAAAAAGAAAGCAGACACCAAAGAAAGCAACCAGAAACTAGAAAGCACAGAGGGCAGAGTCAGATCAAGAGAAGTTGGTGTTTACTTATTTCTACAGTTCCCATCATAGAAAGTATGTTTCCATTTGCCTACCGCGCTATTGCTGAAAAAGCACCCTGCCCTCAAATGCAGGTCTGAGCTGTGAGCACACAGCCTCGAAGCATCAAAGAGAACAAGAACACAGCCCCAGCCCGGGGCCCTTGTGAGCCGTTCAGAGAGCTCTGTGCTCGGCTGTGTGAGCAGCACCAAAACCGACACACACAGGGCCGAAGGCAGAACAGAGCCAGCCCTGCTCAGCCCCGGGACAGCCCTGCTCAGCCCCGGGACAGCCCTGCACAGCCCCGGGACAGCCCTGCACAGCCCCGGGACAGCCACAACACCAGAACAGGATCCACACTGCTCCCTGACAGCACAGCCCACCGGAGGGACTGCTGCCACACACGGGAGCACCCCAGAGAAACAGCACCCGAACACGGGGTCACGGACCCCCCGAGTACCGGGACCCCGAGGTCCCATTCCCGGGGGTCCCGAGGTCCCATTCCCGGGGGTCCCGAGGTCCCAGCACTATTCCCAGCCCCGAGTCCCGAGGTCCCGGTTCCAGCCCCGATGTCCCGGTCCCGGGTCTCGCCTGCCCTCCCACTGCCCTAACCCCGCCTGACCTCAGCATGGGCTAAGTGCTTCTCAGCATGTGAAATAAATTTCTTTTAAAAGAAATCACCATGAATGGAGTATTGCCTTTCACTCGGTGTGATTTGTGGAGCTGGTGCCTTGAATTGCAACATGCTACTCTTAATGCTTATTTAGAAATCAAAACCAAGCTAATACATTTCCCATCTTACCACATTTGAAATGTTCTACAAAATTCAAATAATTATTCATGGGGGGAAAAAATAGAAAAAAAAATAAAATGAAAGACCACAAACCTTTTATATTTATCAGCTAATATCAGGTAAATACACGGATGTCCAGTAACAAAACAAACCTACACCCACTGCTTCAGAATCAGAAAATTAGGATTAGACATGATAAAGAGAGACTACACTGTGATCACCACCCATCAGAAGGGCAGGCTGTTTTGAACAAATATTATGGGAACTATTTCTACTTCAAACTCCATTGACAGACTTCAGCTTTTAACAGAAATAAGGATACTTCAAGTTCCTACTAAGAATGAAAAAGTTTTTTTATAATAATACTACAAACAGGGCTTGAAACAGGAAATTCCATCCCTGCCCTCCTTGTGTACTGTATGAAAAAGGGACACATTCACCCAAATGTGGGTAGGTGAAGGCCACTGAGGAATGTCAGAGCTTACTGCCCTACCATGGCACTGTCACATGAAGGCCAGTGTTCTGCAGAGGCAAAGCAAACAGGGCCACAGGTGTGACAATAATGCTGTTAGTCATTCAGCACGCTGGCTATCTGCACCAGACAGCAATCCCCTGGCACACTTCTCCCCTCCTCCTCTTTTAAGCTAATAAAATAACATGTTCTGCTTAACTTTTAGCCACCTTGTCATCATTGCACATCTATTCTGACTAAACCTGTCCTGAGAATTTAAGAATTACATAAATCCAGCGCATGAAGATGGAAGGGTTTCGGAAGCTCTGACCTGATTTAGGCTCATACGCTGCAACTTCAAAGATAACTGGAACAAGAGAATTATCTTCCAAGGTGGGGAGAAATGTCAGAACCTGTACAGCTTCGTCTGCTGGGCATCTGGGAAATCCTTTCCCTAAGGACTACATGGAGACACTTAATTAACTGCCTAAGCCACCTGAAACTGATCTGGAGTAAGATTCCATTTTCAGGTGGGAGCACTAAGGTGCTTTTCCAATGTTTGTGCCTGCACTCAGATAAACACAGGGCACAGGCAACAGGACTTCTGGGGCAGCCACAAGGAGTGAATTGTAAAGATCTCCAGCTGTCCCTCTGCAGCAGGAGCAGCCACAGGTGTGTGCTGCACGAAGCCTTCTCCACAAAACCTCCCCTCACCTGCTGCTCACCCCCCTCTCTCTCCCAGGTGTCCGTCTCAGGAAAAACGAGCACTAAGCCCTTTAGAGGCAACTGAACAGAATGAAGGGGATATGGCAGATTGGGGAAAACCCTCAGGACATAAATTAACCCCCTGTACTGCAAAAGCAGGGCAGCACCAGGCAAATGGATTCTATTGCTCACTGCAAGGACGTGTGGAATTCTGTCAATGCAGATGGAGGCAGCAAAGCAAGCAAGGAGTCAGGGAGGGAGAGAAAGAGGGAGAGCATGGGGTGACAGTTTGGGTTGGAAGGGACTTTTAAAGATCATCTAATTGAATACCCCTGCCAGAGGCAGGGACATCAGAGGAGGGGGAAAAGAGAAAGTGACTCATGAGGAGCCTGAACTTCATCTTTTGTTACTGTGTATACTGTGATAAAACCAGGAAATCATTCTATAGCAAGAAAAGCATTAAATGCTTAAGTAAACACAAAGGTACCAAAAATTATACATTCATATTCAGGAGATGCACATGTTCATGTGACTTGAAAGAATATCTGAAGATTTAATACTCTATTAACATTTTTAATGAAGAGGCAAAAGTACTTGAGAAATGAAATGAACCCAGCTCAATCCCTCTTCACTTTACCATGTTTATTCATGAGCTCCCAGGTCACCACTGCAACAGGTAATTAGTGCATGGGGATGGCTGGCAGAAGCAAACTCACGTGTTATCAGCACTGCTTCTGGCAACCAGAGAGCAAAAAAAGCAATTTTCCCCTCCCTGCAAAAGCACAGGCAGGTCAGCAACACCACTGATGTAGGAAAGGCTGTCCCACCCAGGCAAACCTGCCTACCAAAGGTATTCTGAGCTATAAAATGCTGGCCTCAACAGCATTTGCACACACAAACAGACAGTGCTCACACAAAACACACCTGAAACACAAACCGTGCTGCTGCCACACAGCAGCACTCAGGAAACACACGGAGAGGGACAGCACAGAGCCAACACGGGGTTTGTTGGGTGGGAGGGGGCAGGAACCCCACCCTGCAGGGCCCCCCATCACCAGACCCAGCCTCTTACACAGGCACCTGCCCCGAGCTCCAGGGAATGCTTCCCAGAGGGCTCTGGCCCACAGCAGATGGGATCCCAGCACAGGAGCCAGCAGGTCTGTGTGAGTGAGGGATCCCTGGCCCTGCCACCCCATCTGCCAGCGCTCCTGCACTGCCTGGGGACAGCACACACTGCCCCGAGGTCAGGCAACACCCCACCAAGAGTGCAGAGTTGAATTAAAACACCTATCACCACTGAAACCAGAAATAGAAAACATGACTTAAAGGAATGGGAAGTGCTTTTCCAGCCCAGCGCTGGTGCAGACCATCAAAGCAAGTCCTTGTTCAGGACTGAAACCATTCCATGTCACAGCAAAGAAACATATTCCTCGACTGCACGGGAAGGGCCCAGCAAGCAGAAGCAGCCACTGACAGTTCCCACACACGGCTCGAGAGCCAAGTCCCCAAACGCAGTTAATGTCACCTTTCCTGCACCCAAACTGCACTAATGTAACTCCAGAAGCCTGGCCAGTCCCAACTCCAACAGCCACACGCCAGGATCACAGCCACAGACGTTCAGAGCACTCCTCCCATTTCCCACCCTGCAGTGGAACTGATCCAAACCAGCCCGGGTCTGTTGCTGTAGAAAACTCGGTTTTTCATGGCAAAGCAGTTGCTGGTAGAACTGAATCGTGCTCCCTCGGGTACAGCACACGCTGCCGGCACGGCCAGAGCCGAAATGCCAACCAGGAAGAAGCAGGAAATGGCTGGGTCTGACAGCCGGGGATTCCTGCGGTGACACCAAGAGCACAGGGCTCAGACGGGCAGCAAGCTCGGTGACACAGAGGTGTCACCCCTCGGCTCCAGCCGTGCGGGGGGAAAAGGGCAGGACCCACCCGCTGAAACCCCACTGAACACACCGGCATCACTCAGGCAGGGGTGCTGTGTATGCCCAAGGCCACAGCAATCACTAGGAAATTAACATTTTCACAGCGTTCGTTTCATACGAAGCAGCGCACTCCTAAGTGTGAAACTAACTCAGGTGGTAACAGTTAAAGTCTATTTCACTTGGAGAAAAGGCGAACGGCATCCTTCGACTACAGCTGTTAAAATCAATGTGTGAATGCCAGGGCAGCCTTTAAAGTGAGGAAAAAGCAAAGCGGACTTTGAAAACCAGACAAAAAAACCCCCGTGGGTTACTGCATCTCGGGGCTCTGTGCATCGGGCTTAGAGCAAAGCCCCTCCTAAGGCACAGCAAGAACAACACCCAGCGCAAGCCTGTACCCAATTCTCTGCCAGATGTGCATTACTTTAGAACGAATGGAAATGCTCCCCTGGCAATGTGTCTGCATTGCTCGGGCCCGGGGGGCTCCGTTACCGCTTCAGCGGCTCTCGGGGACAGTGTCCGGGGCTGCGGGAGCCCGGCCACGGGCACCGACATCTGCCTTCATTCACGCACCGAACCGAACCGAACCGAACCGAGCCTTCCTCCCTCTGCTCGCCCGTGCCAGCTGCGGCTCTCGCCCAGAAACGTTCCGGATCTTTACCCGCACACTACACCGAATTAGGCTGCATTTCGGTGTCACACCGTGCCCGGTAGCCGGGGCCGAGCGCCCGGAGTCGGGCAGGGCGCTCCGGGGGCTCTGCCGACGGTGGCACACGGCGACCGCCCCGGGGACAGGGACACGGCACCGGCGTGCCCAGGGCTGTACCGCCGCCCCACGCCCCAACCCGCGCTCCGGGCTCCGGCACAGCCGTCCCTCCCCCGGGAAGCGCCGGACACGGCCGGGACGGCCCCCGGAGCCCCGCTGCCGCCGGTACTTACATCGTCAAAGAGGGAG
>CM031862.1:363927-391610 GCA_018697195.1 Certhia americana
CAGCACAGGAGCCAGCAGTCTGTGTGAGAGAGGGATCCCTGGCCTGCCACCCCATCTGGCCAGCCGCTCCTGCAACTGGCCTTGGGAGACAGCACACAACTGCCCCGAGGTCAGGCACACGTTCGAGATCGCCAACCAAGAGTGCAGAGTTAGAAATTAAAACACCTATCAGCCACTGAAACCATAATAGAAACCTGACTTAAAAGGATGGAAGTAGCTTTTCCAGCCCGCGCTGTTGCAGACCCATCAAAGCCAAAAGCACCTTGTTCAGGACTGAAACACATGTCCCATCGGTCACAGCAAGAAACATATTTCCGTCGACTGCAACGAAGGCCCAGCAAGCAGAAGCAAGCCACTGACAGTTCCCACACACAGCTCGGAGAGCGCAAGTCCCCTAAACGCAGTTATGTCACCTTTCCTGCACCCAAACCTAGCACTCAATGTCACTCCAGAATTCCTGGCCAGTCCCGACTCCTACAGCCACACTCCAGGATCCAGCCACAGACGTTCAAGAGCACTCCTCCCATTGGGTCCGGCAGGCCATGCAGGTGGAAACTGAATCCAAACCAGCCCGGGGTCTGTTGGCTGTCAAAACTCGGTTTTTTTCATGGCAAGCATTTGCTGGTCAGAACTGAAGCGTGCTCCCTGCTGGGATACAGCAACAGGCGCTGCCGGCACTGGTGCCAGAGCCGAAATGCCAACCAGGACGAAGCAGGAAATGGCTGGGTCTTACAGTCCGGATTCCTTTCGGATGACGACCTAAGAGACAGGGCTCAGACGGGCAGCAAGCTCGGTGACACAGAAGTGTCACCCCTTCGCGCGGCTCCAGCCGTGTCGGGGGAAATGGACAATGACCCACCTGCTGAAACCCCACTGAACACACCCAGCAATCACCATGGGCATAGGTGCGTGTGTGGTATCCCAAGCCAGCAATCCTAGAAATTAACTTTTCGACAGCGTTCAGTTTTCATACGAAGCAGCGCACTCCTAAGTGGTGAAAGCTAACTCAGGATAACGCGTATTACGAGTCCTTGATTTTCACTTCGGAGGGAAAGCGAACGGCATCCTTCGACTACATGCTGTTACATCACGTGTGAATGCCAGGACAGCCTTTTTAAAGTGAGGAACAAAGCATCCCACACCCCTCGACCGCGGACTTTGAAAACCAACAAAAAAAGCCCCGTGGGTTACTGCATCTACGGGGCTCTGATGCATTCGGCTTGGTGTGTTGGGCAAAACAAGCCCCTCCTAAGGCACAGCATAGAACAACACCCGCGCAAGCCTGTTACCAATTCTCTGGCAGATGCTGCATTACTTAGAAGGAATGTAAATGCTCCCCTGGGCAATGTTTCTGTCATTGCTTCGGGCCGGGGGCGTACCGTTCGCTTCAGCGGCTCTCGGGACAGTGTCCGGGGCCTGCGGGAGCCCGGCCACGGCTGGCACCGACATCTGCCTTCATTCACGCACCGGGGTAAACGAACCGAACCGACCGAACCGAGCCTTCCTCCCTATGCTCGCCCCGATGCCAGCTGCGGCGCTCGCCGAGACACGCATCCGGATCTTTACCCCACACTACAACGAATTAGGCTGCATTTTCGGTTTCACACCGATGCCCGGTAGCCGGGTGCCGGGCGCCCGTGAGTCGGGCAGGGCGCTCCGGGGTGCTCTGCCGACGGTGGCACACGGCGACCGCACCCGGGTACAGGGGATCACGGACACCGTAACGTGTCCCGGGCTTGTATCCGCCTGCCTCCGACGCCCCACTCCGTACGTCTCTCCGGGCTCTCCGGCACAGCCGTCCCTCCCACCGGGAACGCGCCGGACACGGCCGGGGACTGGCCCCCGGGCCCGCTGCCCGAGCGGGTACCCGCAGGTACTTACGATCGTCACAAAGAGGAGCCGACGTTGGCGGTGATACCATCAGCACCCCGGCGCTCGGCCGCGGCCTGCCTCCCCGGCCTGGGCGCGGGCGGAAGGCGGCGGCGGAGCGGCGGCGCGCGGGAGACGCCGGGGCGGGCGCGGGGCGCTGCCGGCGAGTGCAGTGTCTCTCGGCCCGGTGCTAACAACTGGCCCCGTCAGCTTCAGCGAAGCTCCCGGCGCCGGCAGCCCGCGAACATCCGTACCTTCGTCCTGGCGGGGCCGCGGCTCAGCGCTCTACCGCCGCCGCCTGCGGCTGCTGTGTGACGGCCGTCCCTGCCGGCGGAGGCTGGCGCCTGGGCCGGGGGTGTCATGCGCAGTGTCGGCGGTACCGGCGGAGCGGTGGGGTCGGGGCCGGCGGGGCTCGCGGGCCGGGGCGGTGGGTTCCGGGCCGCTGCGCCGCCGCCGCTCTCCTGCTGTTCGGGCGGCGGGCGCGCACGGATAGCGCTGTGCGACGCGGCGACTGTCCACGGCCGCCATCGCGCCGCTCTTAAAGGGGCACGCCCACACCCGCCGACGGGGGGGGAGCGGCAGCAGCACGCCTGTAGGCGCCGTCCCGCGGCCTCGTGTCCCCAGCGGCCAGGAAGGGGGGGGGGGGGGGGACACGATACGGGACCGGTGGGGACACGGTCCGGTACCGGGAGGGATGACGGGCAGGGGGGGGAAAAAACAGGCCCGTGGGGACACGATCACGGAGACCTAGCGGATGGACACGTTCCGGTACCGTGGGGGGTATAACGGTCAGGAGGGACACGACTGGGGGGACAGTACACGGGACCGGGGGGTGCGCCACGGCCCCAGGGGCACCGATAGTGGGGACACGACCCGGGACCCGGGGTGGATACGGGCGTGGGGGGACCAGTGGCCCGGGGGTACAACGATACGGGACCGGCGGAGGACACGGGTCCCCGGACCGGGGTGAATACGGGCAGGCAGGGACCAGACGACATGAGGGGGACAGTATACACACGGAACCGGTGGGCTGGACAC
Source organism: Certhia americana (assembly GCA_018697195.1). NCBI lineage: Eukaryota > Metazoa > Chordata > Aves > Passeriformes > Certhiidae > Certhia > Certhia americana. The sequence goes on from CM031862.1 coordinate 366,835, forward strand.
GACCCGGGACCAGGGGCGGGGGACCCGGCCCGGGGGACACGGCCCGGAGGCGCGCGGTCCCCGACAGACCGGGCGGGGCCGTCGTGTCCCACGGGGCTCGCACCGGGGCTCGCACCGGGGCGGGCGCTGCCCCCCGCGGGGAGCGGCTCTGGATAACCGGGGGCTGTCCCCGGGGGTACCCGCGGGGTGGAGGCCGTTTGGGGCTCGCGGGGAGAGGTACCGGTACCGGTACCGGGCGGGGCTCTGTCGCAAGGGGACACCGACAAGCATCCCGCCGCTCTCCCCGGAGCCAGCAGCCCGCGGAAGGCTGGGCTCTAGGGCTCCGTGCACGGCCCGAGGGTGCCCCGGAGTCTTCCGCACCTTCCCCGGTGCGGACGGAACCCGCCCGGTAACTTTGCCAAAGAAAGCTGAGAAATGACAGATCGGTCAGTGCTGCTTGGCCTGAAACATCCCCTGCGGCGGCCCGTGTGTCACGGCTGCTCAGGGCAGGGGACATCATAACCTGGGCACAGCACAAGTGACACTGAACTGATGGGTCAGTCCGCTCGAGCCTCCTCTGTGGCAAACTTCATCAGGCAGGGATGCAACCGGAATGGCAAAAGCTCTGCCAGGTCCTAAGCACCGGCCTTCCTTGTCAGAAGGTACAAATTAAATATACAATTAAATAGAAAAGGTACTGAAGTTCTGGAATTCTGCTTCATCCATGGGATACTTGCTGACCTCCAGTGATCTGTGGCACACAGGTGCAATGCAGAGACACGGAACAGTGCTGGACTTCTCTGGAAAGTCTTTTCCAAGGTTTTGTGCAGCTCCTGAGACAACTGCAGAAAGTTGCACTGTAGGTACGGTGATCTCAGGTGGATGAAGCCATCAGAGCTGTCAAAAGTCAGCTGATCCAACGCACCGTCCTTGTGTACCTTGATATATCCACAGCCGAGGAAAAAGAGAATAAAATGGGGCAGGAACTTTTGCTGCTGTTGTGTTTTTGGCACAGTCCTGCAGCTTTCGGCCAGCAGCGATTACATCAAAGGCAGAGTATGCTGGAGGGAGCCGTGTCAGATTACACCAGCTGGAAAGGGATCCCAAGCCACATGGCATCCAGGTGAAAAGTTTGGCAGCGCTCAAGAGCAGGAAACTAGAAGGAAAAGAGCCCAGTGGGGAATGGCCGCTGCGATGTGCAGGGGCTTTGCCAATTGTTTTAATTCCAGGGTGAGTGTCACACCTGCACACAGGTGGGGCCGTGTCCGAGCGCTGCCCGGGGCTGATGGCTGCGAATCCCACACCTTCTGCACACAGAGGAGTGGGGAAGAGCTTAGAAAACAGGAAAATAACGCATGACAGCATATGTAAAGCATTTTCAGTGAGTTCCCAAGAGCCTGCTTTACCCAGTGAGCCGTTTCCAAAAGCCGAGTGAGGTGCAGTGGTGGCTGAGAACAGCGGTGTCTGGGGGAGCACGGCCGGGCAGAACATCCCACGTCCCCACGGAGGAGGAAGGGGACAGGAGCAGCCCAGATGTGAGGCTGGGGCAGCTCCAGCAGTGACCGTGGCAGCAGCGACTGCAGCCGGACTCTGGGCTGCTGCAGGAGCCAGTGCAAACATGATGGGAGATGCAGGGGACACCAACTGGTTTGCAAGGCAAATTGAGCAGGGCTGACACTTCTTTGGGACTGGTTAAATTTGGATGAACAAGATCTGTGCCTGTGCTATGTGGGGGAAAAAAAAATTAAAATTGGGCAAATCCGTTTGAATATAAAAGTTTGCCCGTGGCAATGGGGAAACGAGCAGTGAGTAAAGCACTCATAAAAGGCTGAGTTATGTGTCCTGACATGAATGTTAAACCTCAGCGGGTGCTGTAGAGCTTTGTTTCACATAGTGATAACGCTCAGAGGGATGACACAGTGTCCTGGTGGGGAAATGGGAGCAAGAGTGACAGTGCCACTTTGCATCTGTTGAGTGAGCAGGGCTGTGGCTGCCTCCATCTGTGTCTGCACCAGCTCCAGCATTCCCAGCTCTGACCCTGAGCTCAGTCCCACGGGCTCAAGGGTCACAGGCAGGTCAGATATTTCTCTTCCTCCCCACACAGAGCTGGAAGGCCAGTGGGAGCTCAGAGGTGTGTTACTGTAGGGAAAACACTGCTAGCTAAAGCTGCCTCAACTTTCCTGTCACAGCTCCTCGTTTTCCAGTACTTAAAACCCAGACCGTGTAGTCTGGGTATTTCCAGCCTTGGTACCTGCCTTGAATGCTAAGATTGAGCAAGAGAGCTCGAGAATCAGGTTATTTTTTTACTAAGGAGCTTTGCAGCGCTGAGGGGAAAATGGCCTGCAGGTCCAGCTTAGGTATGGAGCCTAAATATCTTTAAGCATCGCTAAGGATCAGTTCTATGAGCTGTCGAGATTTTCCCTCAGGGTGAAACTCCCATCTCAGTGTCCCACACCGGCAGTGCCACTTGTATTTAAAGCCTTTTGCTGTGACTCTGGGCAGGTGCCACTGCTCAGTTTGGCAATGACATTCCAGGTGAGACACGCTGGGGATGTTCAGAGCCCAGCACACAGGTGCTGGTTTGTCTCTGGGGCTGTTCACAGCCCAGCACACAGGTGCTGTCTGGTTTGTCTCTGGGGGATGGCAGAGACCAGTGGTGTCCACTCACATTCCAAGCCCGCAGGGAGGCAACAAGGACAAATGTAACTTCTGACAGACATGGACTGTTTCCTGCAACCATTGCAAATGCCATTTCTTTTATTTAAAGTTCTTTTTTAAAATGCTACATTTGATCAGGTCTGGCACACAGATGATAAGATTCTTTGTATTTCCTGGAGTGGATATCCCTATCCCAACAAGCACTAAATCCAGTGGCAGTCCATGCTATGCACTGAAAACATTACTTTACAATAAATAAATAAAATACAGTTGCTGAATTTGTTATTCAAAACCAATTTCCAGGCGCACCACAATGTTTCAAGCGTGCATTTGGGTGTCTCTGTTCTGTGTTTACAGTCAGGGTGATTTCCAGGAGGGACAATGTACCCTTTGAGGGTGGTGAGGCACTGGAACAGGTTGTCCAAAGAGGTTGTGGCTGCCCCATCCCTGGAAATGTTCAAGGCCAGGTTGGGTGGAGCACCCAACAGCCTGGCCTGGGGAAGGTGCCCCTGCCTGTGGCAGTGGGGTGTTCCCTTCTGACCATTCTGTGACTTTTGCAGTGGGTAGGATGTGATTTACTTTATGCTGAGCACGTGAGGGGTAAATCAGGGCAGAAAGGACTTCACAGGCTGGTGTCTCCAGTGAGACTCTGTTTCTCCCAGCTGCTCAAAAAGTGGGAATGCTGCTGCTGTTCTTGGCAGGGGCAGCTTTGTGGGTGCCTCGTGCAGCTGCTGCAGTGAGGTGAGGCTGGGGGAGCAAACATCAGGACAGACGGGGAAAGGGCAAATGGTGAAGTTTGCACCTTCACTGCCCTGGGCAGCTGTGTCAGTGTTTGTCACCGTCAGTGACAAAGTCCACAGGTAAAGGGATCCTACAGAAAAGGACTGGTACACACGGAAATAAAACTGAGGACTCACAAATTCCCTCCTGGAGCAGCAGGCAGCTGCACTGCTGCTGCAGCACCTCTGCAGTCTCCCAGGAGTCTGGTCTCCTGAATCACTGAGCACTCTGTGAGGATCAGAATGTAATCCCCAGGAAGGTGGTGCCCAGACAGCTTGTGAGCATCTGTGCATCACTGTAAGAGACAGAGCCAGACACCCAGCAGTGACCCAGGGGCTCGCAGGGAGGTGTTGCTGGCATCAGCTCAATGGGGTGGCTTCTTTCAGCAGCACAGATCCTGCTGAAGGGCCTGTGTCCAAAGTCTCTTGAGCAATAAGGAAAGTTCACACTGATAATCATCTTCAACCATGTCAGCTGTATTCACAGAATAACAGAATCATTGAGACTGAAAAAGACCCCCAAGATCACTGATTCCAGCCTGTGCCAGCCCAGAGCCCTGAGTGCCACCTCCAGGAATTCCTTGGACACCTCCAGGGATGGGCAGTCCCTGGGCAGCCCCTGCCAAGGCCCTTTCAGTAAAAGATTTGATGCAGAACATGGACAGTAATACCACCTTCTCCATTCTTTCCTTCTGAGTGTTTTGGGATCGTGCAGGCAGAGCCACGTGCTGCCTTGGTCCCTCGTGCCTGGGTGTGTGTGGTGTTTGCACAGTGACCCTGACACACATTTGTCACTCTCAAGTCCAGGCAGCTGCAGAGAAACCGCCCAAATCCCCTTGTGGGTCAAGGATGAGGAAGGTTTCACTCGTGCCACACAGTTCCTCACTGAGCAGTGGAGCTGCATCCCTGTCACTGTGGGGCATTTCTGACTGCCCAGCCCTGGGGACCACACTGCTGCCACTGGACACGGGCACGCCACGGCACGTGGCTGCTCTGGAGACTTCAAAAGCAGCCAGTGTGAGTGAGGGGATGAGGTGAACGATTCTTCATCCTTTAAAACGTGTTTGCAGCCAAGCAGTCCCTGGATGGGCAGTGGGAGGTTGCTGGCACAGTGGGATGTGGAGCCAAACTGTGGGTCCCAGGCAGTGACGTGGCTGTTCTTGCATTTCCTGGAGCCTCACGTAAGGCCTCTGAGCCTGCTGACTATCCATGGGCATTCAGGAGAGCTCAGCTCTGCCATTGTACTGCTGTGCTTCCTATCAGCATCCCACAGGTGCTCCCAGGGCAGGGCTCTCACCAGCCTCTGCTGGTTCCTTCCTCTCTGCCTTTGTAATGTTCTCACACTCATCCAAATAAGACTTACTGGAGTCCTTCTACCAGCAAAACTAAACCCACACACGTTGAAAATGGTTCTATCAGGGTTTAGAGCTGTAACATAAATTTACAAATGAAACTTACTGGTATTCCTGTAACAGCAAGCGAAACCTACACGTTGAACATGGTTCTGTCAGTGTTTAGTGTTGTAACAGACACATCTCCAAACGAAACTTACCGGAGCTCCTACAGCAGCAAGCGAAACCTACACATGTTTAAGATGGTTCTTTCAGTGTTTCTCACTCACCAAATAAAGATTAAGAGAGAGTTTTGAGCTTTCAAACTTCAGCCAAAAGAAGTATTTTTGTGGAAGCCAGGCAACAGCCCTCCCCCAAACTGTTTGCTGCTCCTGTTTTTAAAACACTTTTCCGAATAAAAGATTTTTTTGTACATTCTTCCACCACTTTGTTTGTCTCATATTTATTCTCTTCTCACAGTTCTTTCCTTTACGAGGATTTAGCCCCAGAGAGATCCGTCTGGTCTGCTAAATGCTATCCAAATATTTACTTTTTACAGCTCATAAAGAGTCACACCTTGCAAACACTTCTTGAGAAATTCTAAAGCATTGTATAGACCTTGTTTTGGGGTGTTCTGTAGATAGATGAGGTGCAGCTGCTCCTGGAGGAGGGCACAGTGACTGCTCATCACAAGGCTGCTGTCTTTTACAGGCAGTGTCAGGTAGGAGGACAGTGCCTGGGAAATCACACTTGCCATTCCCAGCACTCTTCACCCTCGCCAGCAGGGAGCCACATTCCAAAGAACAGCAGTTGGGAAAGGTTGGGCCTGGGGTGCTGGAAAGTTGCAACACCATTCATCATTCCATAGAAATATGGATTGAGTAATGATTTATTCCAACACAACACAACTGATAATCATCTTCAACCACGTCAGCTGTATTCACAGAATAACAGAATCATTGAGACTGAAAAAGACCCCCAAGATCACCGAGTCCAGCCTGTGCCAGCCCAGAGCCCTGAGTGCCACCTCCAGGAATTCCTTGGACACCTCCAGGGATGGGCAGTCCCTGGGCAGCCCCTGCCAAGGCCCTTTCAGTAAAGATTTGATGCAGAACATGGACAGTAATACCACCTTCTCCATTCTTCCCCAACAACAACTGTGGAGCTGCCATGGTGGGTTTTAGCTCCCCTTTTTACCCTGCCTTAAGGCTGGGATGGAGAAGGCCTAGAGGAACAGAACTTTTTAACTAAATTACACAAGGAGTAACAGTGTCAATATCATTGCTGCAGGAAGGCTATTACCTAATCACCTAACATTAAAGAAATAGATTAACATGGTGTCTGTTCTCCCAGGACCATAGATATTTTTGTGGGATATGGCATTATAATAAAAATTCCCCAGACTTCTACTTAATCTAGAAAACTCATTAAATAGATTCAATACACTATGGAATTCTATATAGAAATATTATTGTTCAATGTGTACCATATTTCTCTGCCTTCTTTGCCAAATCATTTTTGTCTTGTAGCATATTTTACAGTGTGAAGGAGACAGAAAGAAGACTCAGAGCTGATGCAGGCTTTAAAGACAAACAACAATTGTGTTTTCATAAAATCATCACAGAATGGTTTGAAGTGGAAGGGACCTTGAAGCTCATCTCCTTCCACCCTCCTGCCATGGGCAGGGACACCCTCCACTGGGCCAGGCTGCTCCAAGCCCTGTCCAACCTGGCCTTTATTAGGTGGGAAGATGGGAGGAAACGGGCTATAATTTGTGAATTATTTTGTCATGAAAGATGAGCTCGGCATGAACAGAAAATCAGGACTAAACCATAACCTGGTGAGGTTTCGGATCCTCAGCCAAAGATGTGTTACTAAAGGCAAACATCTCACCTGAGCTAACTTTCCTGAGCCCAGAGCTACCAGCCTGTGGGAAATTTTACCTCAATTTGAGTTCTAGGGCATGTCTGCCCCGGGTTCAGGAGCACAGCCCCTCCACTCCACCTCAGAGCCTTTGGGGAGCCTCTATCAGAGCAGGATCCCCACGGTCCTTGCAAAGCCCCCCATGCACAGCAGCAGATCAGTGGATGTGCCATGATCAGTAGCTCTGCTCACCTGGAAAGTAGATGGCAACCTGTAAAGCTTTAACTTAAGAGCAGAAAGCAGAACTGTGAGGAGCAGCTCGAGATTCCTCATGGGATCTGAGGCTCACCATGAATCTCAGTGTTTTTGCAGTCGGTGCAGCCCTAAAGCTGAGCCTTGCTCACTTGGGCACTGTCATATCCCCCGTGGGTGTTCAAACACTGCACACCAGAGGAAAATGCCTCTCAGCCCGTGTGGTTTGTGCACCAGAAAGCACAAACTCCCTCATCAGCTGCAGCAGGGAGTCAGTCTTGAAAGAGCTGGAGCAGTGCAGGGGCAGCTCTTGAAAGGATGCTCTGATTCCGCTGGAGTTAAAGTGAACTTCCCTTCCAGCAGCTGAGCTGTGGGATTCAGCTCCCCAGAGATGTGTGGGATTCAGCTCTCCAGAGGTGTGTGGGATTCAGCTCTCCAGAGGTGTGTGTGTGTACCTGCAATGTTTTCAGGCTGACTTTGAAGCACTGGGGTCACTGAAATGCTGTAAGCACAGTGAGTTCAGGGTGTGGAAGGGTTTTGAGATTGTACTCAGGGAGAGCTTTCCTGAAAGAAACCAGCTCTGTCCTGTGAGGCAGAATCCTTTTCAAGCAACATATGGAAGCAATAGCTTCAAAAACACCATGGAATAAACTCTGGTGCTGCAGATAAACAACAGGGCACTGCGTGGAGTGGCTGCATGGCTCTGTCGCTCTCTTGGACACCACTTGTATTTTAAAATAAGCTGTTTGGTTTCTGTACCACTAGTGAAAGTAGAGAGTGTTCCTGTTTCAGAGGAAATGGCTTCCCATGCAGAGCAGGGAGCAGGCAGGGAGGGTGAGCAGCCAGAGGGGAGGAAGAGGGAATTGAAGGCTGAGGCTCCTCCTTCCCAACTGAGTAATGGAAAAACGATGTCAGAATTCCAGCATCTGAATAAATATGTGCCCTATGACCTTAATCCCCTAGGAACCAAAACCATCCAGAGTCAGATAAAAATAGTAAACCCTTTACATTGGTGAGGGAGAACAGCACTGCTCACAGCTAATTAGCTAAATCCTGTTAATAGTGGGGAGCTGGGCAGCTACAAAGAAGCAGGTCTTCCAGAGATGACTGAGCTGAAGGCACAGCCAAGGATGAAGCTGAGGATGATGCTGAGGACACAGAGACCTGTTGAAGCACCTGGAGCAATGAACACCACAGCCAGGGCACTGAGTGAGCAACGTGCCCTGGGGGAGATACCCCAGAGTGACTCCTGCTTGATGGCAGCTGCTGTTTTAGACCCAAACCCTCAGATTACAGACCTTGCTGCTGCTGGAAACCATAGCTGGACAGCAAGGATCCCCTTAAAAAAAATAAAAAAGAAGAGAATTACAGTGATCCTGACAATAAATGCCAATGAATTGTTCAGGTTCGATTGTGGCACTTTATTTAAAGTGTGACAGCTTCACAGTGAGCCAAAGGTGAACTTTTATTCAGCTTATGGTGGTGACAATGGATTGCTTCAATCAGTATTCACAGCTATTTGCTCTAGTCCTGAATACCCTTGTCATTAGTCAGCCTGGGGTTTTCCTTACAATTCCCTATGTGCAAACATTACCACCAGCTGAGGGTTTTATTCACCCTACACCTGCACACGTATGCAAGGTTATGGTTTGGGCACAGCCAGGAGTTCCGTGTCAATTAAATTTTCTTTTTAATAGCTTCGATTTTTCCAGCCAAAGGAAAACTCATGAGAGGACAGGAGCCTCACCAGTGGATCTCAGTGGCTGCCACTCCTCACCTTCACCAGAGAGAGCCCTGGGGCTGGCCCGAGGGTGGGATGCTCCCATGCAGGGATGCTCAGGTGCCTCCCAGCACTGCATGCTCCTGGCTCCCACCCCTGCTCAGGCAGTCTCTGCTCCTCTGCAGCTGATCCCCAGGGCTGCTCCTGTGTCACCACCTGGGCTGCCTCAGCTCCAGGTGTCCCTGCCATGCCAGGGGGCTGTGGGCAGCCTCTGGACCTGGTGGGATGGCAGTGCCAGGAGCATTAGTGCCAGGAGCAGCATCTCCCTTTGCAATGGGCTCCAGCTGAACCCAGCCCCGCTGCCACAGCAATGGATTTTTGGTGTTTGAGCAAGCAAGCATGAGAGCTGAGAGTTGCCATCCTGTGGCAGCTCCTAGCCATGTGCAGAGTCCAGGGCAGGGACAGCACTCCAGCTGGGAATTTCCTTGTGTTGATAGGGAGCAAGGGAATATTCCAAAAAAAATCTGAGTACCAACTCCTCTGAAGAGTTCCCTTTTGTCCCTCTGAGCAGGTTAAAGGAGAGCTTTCCCCCAGAAGCTGGCACATCCCTGGGAATCAGTTTTCAGGAAAGTCCTGAAGCAAATCTCGTGTGTAGCTCCCACATCCAGGCTCCCTGAGCCCTGCAGTGAATGCTGAGCACAGCTCTGGGTCTGCAGCAGCTGCTCCTTGCCAGGACCTTCCACCTCACATAAACCCTTGGAAATGGCTTTTAGAAGTTTGTTCATCTCCTGGAGCAGGAGCAGAGCACGCTGCTTGCTCACAGATGTGCATGGGCAGCAGAGGAGCTCCCTCCAGCTCTGTCAGCCCCAGGGCTGGGATGGAGGGACTGCCCAGGGATGCAGAGACTGAGGCAGGGATGCAGGCACCACGGAACAAGAGCTGCAGTCACTCCTGCTCTCCAGAAGCCACCCACAGAGACCCCTCACCATGAGTTTATTTGCAGAGCTGTATTTCAATTTCTTTATGAGCCTGTGTTGTTTAGTGCCCCTCTCACAGCCAAAATAGTTGCTAATTTAAAGAAATGGCTTTATTTTTCTTTTTTCAGTAGCTGTCAAGAGACAGATAATCAGATGAAAAATATTCTCATGATCCTGTTTCGACTTTTGCCAAGAAGCCTAGTAGAGGAAAGTGAATCTGAGAATAATACCCAATGCTTCAGGGTGCAAATCCCTTCACATGAAAATTCTGCAAGACCTCATATTTGTGGGCAACTTGGTGAGCTGGCATCAGCCTTCCACATGGACTAACTGTACTTCCCATGTTACTGGTGAGGGCCATGGAGAAGTACAGGAATGGACAAGACCTGGATGTGGTGAAGTGCAGAGTGCCTTTTTCTAAATCCAGCCTTTAACAGGAAAGTTGTTATGAGGACACAATTCCCTGAATTGTAAATACAGACAATTATTTAGGAATAACTTTTTCTCCAGACTGACCCAGCTGTCTCCTGTGGGTTTGCTCCAGCCTGGCATGGCCAAGGTGATTTCACTTCCCTTTCCATGGATCCAGGACCTGCAGGGAATGGGAATCCCTGGGGTGTTTGGATTCAGAAAGCTCAGTTTGGGAGCTCATCTCATCTTGGGGACCGAGGATGGACAATGGGTGGGCATCTGCTGCCCTTCTTTTTACATGTGTGGAAGCCTTTCTGGCCTTTTTTAACTAACTTGGTTTTGTTCCTTCAGGAGCTGTTTGAAACCGAGGCAGAGGTGTGAGCTGGAGGCCACCCACTGGCTCAGCCTTATGTAAGCCTTTTAAAAACAGTAATAGTCCCATTAAAGGGAATAGATTTGTATCAGGACAGAAACATGGTGAGCAGCAAGAGACTTGGCTGCTTTGGGTATAGATGCATGAAAGTCATTTCAAGGCTCTCTGGGAGCATAATTAGAAACATGAAGTCCTGGGATGTCTTCCTTCCTTTTTAATCCAAAACTACTTTTAAGAGCTGCTGGCAGTTTGAAAAATGGTTATTAAAAGAGAAACAACTCCAGCCAGTTTGAGGGACAATCAGCCTGTAAAGTTTCTGCAAATTGTGAGGTTTGGAAAAAGATCTACTTATTCAATTTGGAACAGGACACAGGCTGATTCTGGAACAAAAAGGGATGTCAGGAACATGGAAGAAAAGTTGTCCTTTAATCTCCCACATGGTGATTTAATTCAAGGGGACAGATATCTTTGCTTTTTGGAGCAACACCACCTGCAGAACTTTCAGATGAAGGGAGGCTTCAAAAGTTCCCACGATCCCATAAAGGGGACATGGGAGAGCCTGGAAAAAGCTTGTTCCTGTTACATTATCTAGGGACAACAAATCAAGCATAGAGATGAAATGTTAATTCATCCAAGATGTTATTTTCAAAGGCTTCTCTGCCATGTTAAGTAATATTTGCCTTTGAGCAGAGCAATAGGTAAGGACAAAGCAGTCACTGCCATGGTTAAGTTGCTGGAGGGTGCTCAGACAACACTGGAAGAGGGAACCAAGATTGGTGCTTTTCCCTGACTGAAAGACAGCTTTCCCTTCCCCTTCTGCAGAGCTTGCACAGTGATATATAAGTGGACCTGACCTCCTTTTGGTGCTTACTCTAAGGGTAACACGTATCTTTCCTGCTGTTGAAAAGGTTATGTTGATGTTTTAGAGAAAATCACAGAATCCCAGAACTGTTTTGGTAGGAAGGGAAGCCCAGTGCCATGGACAGGGATCCCTCCCACTGTCCCAGGCTGCTCCAGCCCCAATGTCCAGCCTGGCCTTGGCACTGCCAGGGATCCAGGGGCAGCCACAGCTGGTGCCAGGACCTGCCCACCCTGCCAGGGCAGTTGTAAATTGGAGGATTTTGGGGAGGAGTGAGCAGAGCAGAGTGGAATGCCCTGCAGGTTTTCCATGGCAGTGACTCAAGGGGTTGAACAAAGGCTTTAAAAAATGAGTTTAATATTTTCCAAATGTTTGACAATGCACAGCGTGTCACGGAGATGTGCAGCAGCAGCAGGAGCAGAGCTGAGAGGCTTTGTAGCCTCTCCCTGGGATGCAGAGGAAATGTCAAGCTGTCCTTAGCCTGGATATGAAAAGGTTACACTGACTTAGGGAATCAGCACTGACTGAACGATGTTTTTCCCCCCTTAAGTCTGACAAAATGTCAAGAAGCTGTCCAGCCTGCAGCACAAGGATGGGGCCCAGGGCATCCAGGAGAGCTGGAAGGGCCAGGGGACACAGGGGACAGGGTGGGCCATGTGCCTTTGGTGCCTGGCAGCCTCTGGCTGCAGCAGAGCCAGGAGCTGCACAGGGACACCCTGGAGCCTGAGCTGGAGCTGCCTGCCCTCCCTGCAGAGTGAGGAGTGGGTGCAAACCCCAGGATTTGATGTCTGTCTCCAGCTGATAAATAGGGCAAACAGCTTCTCAGAGGGAAAAGCCGGAGAAAAAAGAGACTTGGCCCTGAGGAGGTGCCATCCAAGAGCTGTCACAGAGCTCCTCTTCCTGCCTGGGGTGCACCACCAGGAAGCTGGGACAGCCCTTCTCCTCCAAGCAGGATATGGATGTGTGAAACGTGGGCACTCTGGAGCATCTGCCAGCCCCAGGCACCTTACAGACTGTCCCTGTTTGCTGTGACTGTGGTGAATCCAGCTGGCCTGTGATTCCAGGCAGCAGTCCCAGCCTCTGCCACCTGGACAGGGTGACACGGGGTTGTCACATAATATTCTCTGGGTGAGCACCAGACCATATTACTGTGTGAACTCTAACAAACCCTTTTTGCAGGATGTGCTAATACACCACAAGGCTGGTTGTTGCCAGGAAACAGCCATAAACTGCCCCAAAAATGGGGTGTGAAGTGAACCCCCTGCAGCCAGCCCTGTGTCCCTGGGGCAGCAGCAGCAGCAGGGGTCTGCAGAGGGTCCCAACCTGTCCCAGGCTGGTTGTGTCACAGTGTCCCTGCTCTTCAACGCGGACAGTCTGCAGTGTCAAACGCTTGTCACTTCAGAAAAAGGATATTCTTAGTGCAGCTATAATTTTATTTTAATTTTTTTTTTTTTACTTTTTCTCTAATTGAGGTGAATTAAGTGTAATTGGAAGCATCTGCTCCGATTTTGGCGCCCGATATAGCGTGGTATTCTGCATCTCCTGGAAGACACTCTCCTTCTTCAACTCCCACTAGATCCAGCTAAAAATAGTTAATCGAAATCAAATTCTCTCGGGCAGAAGTGCTCTTCAGCTCTCAGGATTTGCCCCTCTGTGATTCCTTGTCCTGGCAGGAGCAGGGGGAAGGCCCCCAGGCCCTGGAAGGTGCAGGGGAGAAGCCCCATTTTGTCACCCCTGGGAGGAGGTGGCAGTCGGTGATGGCAGAGCTGTGGCACCAGGGGAAGGCAGAGGCAGGGTGTGACCCCGAGGGACCCCAGCCCCTGCAGTGACACAGACTGCAGTGTCTGCAGCCAGGGCAGTGACGGGCTGGGGACTGAGACTGCCACACCTCCTGAGTCACAAAGGCCAGCTGGGTCTGCTCTGGTGTTCCAAGGAACCACCCCTGACACCACGAGCTGTGTTCCCTCTGCCATGGACTGGGAATTCCTCTGGCCCAGTGCAACCACAGCTGTGTTCCTCACAATGGTACCAACATACCCTAGGCTTAGTTTTTCTCCTCAGTTTTGAGCTTAGCATAGGCTGAGCAAGCCTAGAAAATTTCTGGAGAGAAGACAGAGGAAACTTTTGTACCGAAGGGTTTGCAGGGATGCCTTGGCACAGCTGCAGAAAGCTGTGGGAGCCTTTGCTCTGCAGCCAGCAGACGTTTGTTACGAGCTCAGTGTGTTTCCCAGAGAGCAGCATTTCGGTGGGGACAGCTCTCTCTGCGCCACTTTAGCCAAAAACCATTCCCTGCCTGCAGCATCCCCCGGTGCTGAGCTGTGCTTGGGGCCAGGACCTGCTCGTCTGGACAGGAAAGGGCACAGGAGCATTTCCATATCCCCAAATCTGTGCCTGTATTTAGTGCAGGCATTTACACACAAGTGCACATTTCAGATGGGTTTCAATCCCCTGGTTCTCAGTACACAAAACTCAGCATTACACTGTATTACAGAAATTGATTCATTGAGCTTTATTTTGTCTAAAATTCATCATGACAGAACAAACACCTGTTAATATTACATGTAATTTTGGTTGTAGGCAAGGCTTAATCCTTTCCTGGGAAGGCTTACAATCTCGGAGCAAGATTTTTGATGGAGTTCATATTCCCCTGCAGGAACTGTCACTATGAGTCAGGATTGAGAGTACGTGGAGAATGAGATGAATAACACAGTAAGTATGTTACAGTTTCATTAGACCAGTGGAAATACAAAAAAATCCATTTAACTCTGAAAACTAAAAGCAGTGAAGAAAGCCTGGGTATTTGCTCAGGTTCCTTGGTCTCCTCCCACGCTCCTGCCAGCAGACCCTACTTGTGAAAAGAAGGATTCCCAAATGAATTCTTTCAGAAAGAGCTTCAGGGTGTGAAGCAGCTGAAGCACAAACACCCAAGTCATGAAATGGCAGAGTCTGAAGACCTAAAAGATGATGACAGCCCAGATATTAAGGATATTTTTTATTTCCTAGTGGGAATGAGAGCTTCAACACCTTGTCTTTCTGGGCTGGTTGTCTGGTTCAGGTGTGGGCAAAGCTGCTGGACATTCCCCTCGCTCCCACAACAACCACGGGCAGTGCGTGTCCCTGTCACCACCTGTGTCCCCTCTGCCTCCCAGCTCCTGTGGCAGCTGCCATGGGGCAGAGAGGGGCAGAGAGGGGCAGAGAGTGACCTTCCCTCCTCCCTGCCTGGGGACAGGGACCCACCCCTGCCCTCTGGGACACAGCAGGCTTGGCACAATCCTCTGGTGTGTCCTTGGAGGGGCTCAGAGACTCCTCCTGCCCCCAGCAGCAATGGTTCTGTTTTTGGGGTGGGGCAGCAGGGGATTTGGGGTGTGTCTGGGGTGTGTGATCAGTGGGTTTGGGGTGTGATCATGGATTTGGGGGGTGTGATTGGGGTGTGAACCATGTGAAGCCACATTCACCCCAAATGTGCAAGCACAGCTCGGGGAGAGGCAGTTCCACAGAACAATTCCTTGTCATCCTGGCCCTGCTCGGGGTAACTGGACCTGCCAGCAGCTCCAGAACTGCCAGGGGGGAGAAGTTTGATGAGGTTTGGGCCCCTCAGACCCCCTTGAACTTGCTGTGGAGGTCAGCAAGTGTTCCTGCCCACACAGACAGGGTTCCCTCTCAGCTCCCATCCATCTTGTGTTCATGAGGGCTATAAATACATCTTGCATTCTACACAAATCAGGCAAGCACTGAAAATATTTATACATTGCATCCACTCACACAGCCCTCTGGATTCCAGCCCTGACAACAGCAAAAGCTATCATTACTCCATAGCATGGAGGGGAGAAAATTCTACTGTGGAAGCAGTTTATCTTTTGGGGAGTTGGAGGAAATTTCAGTTGTGCACAGACTGCAGCTCTGGCAGCTGAGCTGGGCCCTTTAAGGAAATGTCCTCCAAAAGAAGGCAAGGTTTATTGGGTTTTGTGCTGTTGCACTTTTAGACTGCTCAAAATTCTCCCAGGAATCCTTTTAATATTCCCATAAAATTGAAATATGAGTTATGCAATTATAATTAGAGCACCATACTCCTGATAACATTCACTTCAAGTCTTTAGGCTGTTTACTTCCTTACTTGTACCTAGAAGGAATCTTAAACCCCCAAAACGAACAGTTCCCCTCTCCCCTGTCACAGCACAGACCAAAACAAACAGCCAGTTGCCCTAAACTGATTAAATCAGTTTTCACGAGAGCTGTTTGCATGGAGCTGCTGCTGCCATAACCTCAGCACGGGGCTTCTCCACCATTTAGGGACAGTGACACCCTTGAGGTGAGAGCAGCTGAGAGCATTAAGGACAGGTGACATTATCTCTTCTTTCTGTAAAAGCAGCACACAGTGAGATTTGGCAAGGGCTGGATGCATCAAGTCCCTTCATATGTCAGCTGTCTTCCCTGGGTAAGTCACAAATGCCTCATAAATTAAAAAAAAAAAAAAAAAAAAAGAAAATTACTCCCCATCCCCAAATCAGCAAAGACCTGGGTGTTGTTTGGTCTCTCCTCCCAAGGGACAAGCAGCAGAACAAGAGGGAAACCCCTGAAGTTGCACCAGGTGAGGTTTAGGTTGGATATTAAGGAAAATTCCTGTCTGGAAAAGGCTGTCCAGGCTGAGCACAGGCTGCCCAGGGAAGCAGTGGAGCTGCCATTCCTGGGGGGATTTAAAAGCTGTGTGGATGTGGCACCTGGGGACATGGTTTAGTGTTGGTGCTGGCAGTGCTGGTTGGAACAGTTGGACTCAATGATCTTAGAGAGATTTTTCAGATTAAATGACCTCACTGCACCTCATTGACTCCTCTGGGGCACCACGACCTCCTCACAAAGGGGCTGGTGGCTCCTTGAAAGAGGGGTTTGTGAGCCCTGGCCTGTCTCAGGTGGATCAGGGAAAGACAAGAGATTAATGCTGAGGCAGTCTGTTCTCTTCCAGCCCACTTCCATTTTGAAAGTAGAAATTACAGTTTAAACCTTTTATGCTATGGTTTGACAGCTGTTAGAGCCCAATAAAAGCATTACCAAGTAATTTCCCCTTTGCTTCCCTTTGAATTCAGCACTCTTGGGCCCAGTGCTGCCACCTTTAATTATTAGGTAGCAATATCTGCTGTCCCCAGACCATGTTCCTGCTGTCCCTGGGCTGTGTCCCCACTGTCCCCTGGCTGTGTTCCTGCTGTCCCCTGGGCTATGTCCCCAGTGTCCCCAGACCGTGTCCCTGCTGTCCCCAGTGCCAGACAGGGCTGCCAGTGCTGGGAAGGAGCAGACGGTGTGACACATCAGGCAGGGTGGCTGCCGAGGGCAGGCTGTGACATCGCAGCTGGCAGGGGCAGAGCAGCCCCAGAAAAGGCACGGCATCCTACAAACAAACAAACAAACAAACAAACAAACAAACAAACAAACAAACAAACACGGCTCCCACAAAACGGGCTGGGCCAGCTCTGCCCGGTCCCCTGGGAACAGGAGCTGTCTCTTGCCCAAATTTACCTTGGTGTCCCAAACTCTGTCCATCCCCTCCATCCCGTGCTCTGCTCTCCATCCTCAGAGCACCCTGGCCAACAACCCAATTGTGGTTTTAAAGTCAAAATGTTTAATTACCCTAATTACACTGAGGTTTAAAAGTAATGTTTATCCCAAATGCTTCTGTCCTTGCTTCACACATCCTCAGAAATCTCGGACACATCTTTGCCAATAGCTGCAATATTCAATAAAACACCCCTCAAATGTAAACAGAATAGGAACTGAATGCAAGGGGACAATATAACCTCTGTAGCCAAACTGGGATTGAGCTGTGCCAGAGCCCTCATCCCAGTCCCCAGCTCCTGCCCTTCTCCAGCCAGCCAGGAGCTGCAGGTAAACCTGTTCTTAACCTTTGCAAGGAAGTGGGAGCTCTGGGGTTGGTATTTGCACTTCAAACCTGGAACCAATGCCACTCTCAGAGGACAGAGTAGAGGAGCTGTGTGACACTTTGGCACATAAATATTTTTGAAATCATGCAATATGAAATGAAATGAAATGATTGCTAGCGTTCTGTGAGCTTGCACGAAGCTGAGTAATATTATTATTATTCTCAGTGATGTTATGGAGCCTCAGACAGCGTGTGTCACCCAAAGATAACCAAGTCCTGCTCCAAATACTTCAGAAGAGCGAGGCAGATTTCAGCTGGCTGCAGACAGCAAGTGGAGGCCCAGCCAAGGTCACAGGACATGCCAGCAGCCCTGTCCCCATCGCACTGAACCGCAGGCAGGGTCACAAGGAGTGCCCACAGCTCCACATTGGGGTGACAGCAGCAGAACCTGGGCTGGTGTGGGACACAGCTCAGGAGTGGCACTCCTCCCCAGCCTGTGCTGCTGCTGCCAAAGCTGCTGTAGAACCCTCCCAGGCACCCCCAAAAAGGATAAATCCCAGACATCCCATTCTCAAAGGGATGGAAGAGCTTCATCAGCCACCCCTGCTGGAAAAAAGGCCACCCTGCCTTTCTCCCAGGGTTGGCTTTTTGGTGCAGAACCAATTTCCTGAAGAACCCAAAAAAGGAGACTGACAGTTGACATTAAAATCTAATAAAGTTAGAAAAGCAAGGGAACAGACGGTTTAACAAGGAGCCATTTCTGGTGGTTACTAGATAAGATTTGAAAAAATTGTTTCATCCTGACTTGACCTAAATGGAGTGGAAAATTACCATGACTACATTTATCTGAAATCATAAAGTGTGTTCTGATTAGAGCATGATAAAAAGGATGGTATAAATTGATCCAAAGATAAAGAAAGGGCAGGGGAAATGAGATTAAGAAAAGAAGCAGACACTAAAAAGGCAGGATAATACAGCAAGTCTCTGAAGCTCTATTAAAAATAGCTGTAGGAACTGGAACATAAATAGTTTGGTGCTTCACTTTCTGCGCCCGGGCTGTGCTGGGGAGCCCAAGTTATCACCTCGTTAATCCCACAGCCTTCAGCAGGCTGGGACATGAGGAGCAGCTCTAAACTGGGCAGTTGCCTTGCCCAAGGGCTGAGCCTGGGCTGGAGAGTGCTGTCTGTCCATCTGTCTGCTGGAGTGGTGTCCATCTGTCCGGAGCAGTGTCCATCTGTCCATTCCCCACTCTGCCTGGGGTCCCTCCTGGCTGTGCTCATCTCTGCAGCACCTCCTGCCTCCTCTCCTGCTGGTTAATGTGCTCCAGTCCCTATCAAATTACCTGGAAATTGGTCAAAAGATTAGAAAACTAGAGCAGTGGGTCTGGAAAACAAACCAAGGCAAGAGGAGCCTTTGGCTGAACTT
Organism: Certhia americana; assembly: GCA_018697195.1. Classification (NCBI taxonomy): domain Eukaryota; kingdom Metazoa; phylum Chordata; class Aves; order Passeriformes; family Certhiidae; genus Certhia; species Certhia americana. Next base: position 385,331 of record CM031862.1, read on the forward strand.
CCCTTCCTAGAGAGACAGCACTTGCCTCTGGCAGAAACCTTTGTGGTCATGGAAGCAGATTTACCTCTGATAAAAGCTGCGTTTCAGTTTCCTAGAAACAAGTTAAGCAATGTGAAAGAAACAAGTATTGGTGTTTCCCCCCCTGCATCACTGGCTGTCTGGGGACTTGGGGTGTGCTCCACTGCCACCACACCGAGCAGGGAGGAGACCACCAAGGCCACTAGGGAGAGCAGAGCCTGTGCTAGAGGGGCTCTGGGGGCACAGCCTGGCCCTGTCCTGGCTGCAGTGTCCCCGAGAGAGCCCCCAACTCATCCTTTATCCGTGCACCAGCAGCAGGGTCCCTGAGTGAGATCAGCAGAGCTGTTCCTGCATCCCGAGGTGCCCAACCCACCCGAGGAACAAAGCCCTGAGCCTGGCAATGAATTGTCCTGAGATAATCTCTCTCTCTCCCAAACCCCGTCCTTGACAGTCCAGAAATGCTGCTGTGGTTTAGGAATGGATGAAGAGCTGACACCACCTTCCTTTTTAGCTGTTGTTTTTTCTTTTTTTTCTCTTCTGCCTAATGACTGGAATGTCCAGCCTCTCTCTCTGCAGAACAGGAAAGCAGTTTATTTACCTAACCCCCCGATGAGTCTGATCTCAATCAGTTTTTCTGAGTGCAGCACTAAAATCCCCAGCATCCTGTGCCCGTGTGGCTCCCCCAGCAAAGAATTCCCTCCTGGACCTTCTCTGGATAGCCAAGCTGGTTCTTTTACATGAGGCTCAGCAAAAAGCCTGTTTGGAAAAGTTTGCATTTGGTGTAATCTTCCTTTTCCACTCCCTGTTTACATTAACGTAGACACGTGTAAATCTTCCAGCAGATTTCCTTCGAGGAGAAAGTCAGGGCAGAGAGTGAGAGGAATCTCCATTCCCCCCATGCATTCGGATGGTGTCAGCAGAGAGGCTTCTGCTGTCCCCTCCATGGTCCTGCCAGGTGACCCCAGCACTGCAGACACTTTCCTGCAGGGCTCCAGGAACAACTCTGGGTTTTCCCTCTGTGTGAGAAACGCCCTGATGTCCATTCCATGTCTGTTCTTGCCATCCCTGCCAGTGCCACAAGCCCACACAACATTACAGCTCTCTCACTGGTGAGCTTTCTGCAGGGTCATTAACCAGTCACAGATAATTTAATATCCCTACATTTGTTCTAATTAATGCCCAGCTACTCAGCTGCTCCAAAGGCTGGCTGTGCTCTCCCCTCTCCTGCTGTGGATATTCCATCATTAAAAACAGGACTGACACAGCTGATGGGGAGGGATAGGAGGGGGTTAGAGGCCAATGCCAAAGCTGAGACCACAGTCCTGTGCCATCATCAGCTGCTTACTGCCTTGCTCTGCTCTGAGATCCCAGCAGAAGGGTTTGGAAATGATATTTTGAGTGTCCCCGGGGGGTATCAGCCCTCTGCTTCCAGAGCTTGGCAGGATTGTCTTTTCTGCTGGATTTAGGAGGACACAGGATGAGGGCTGGCTCACTCCTTACCCAGGTACCAACTAAACAAACAAATGTGTGTTGTGTTGCTGTGGGAGCCAATTTGTCTTTGCTGATCAGCAGCAGAAAGAAACCTGGGAAGATGGCAATAAAGCTGAGTCTGGGTCCTAAGTTCAATGTGATGGAAAAGAGCTCTGTGCCATGGCTGGGAGGTGATCCCAGGCAGGCAGAGAGTGCCCAGCTCCCAGCAGCTTGGCAAAGGAATCAGCCCTGGCTGGGCAAACTCACTCTCTTGGGAACTAGTGGATCCAAGACCAATAGAGATGGCAAAAACAACATCCAGCTATTCTCTGGTCTCATCTGTGCTGAAGTCTATTTTCATTCATGTGAGTCTGCCATTGCTGCCATGGTGACCAACTTAGAAATTAATTATATAAAGACGTTAACAACATATTTAAATAGGAACACTCAACCCACGGTTCTGGCAAAAAGATCCACGTATTCCTAGGTTGTGCCCCTCCCACCTTCCCCTGAGTCCCTAGATATGCCATTTCTTTCCCACACTTACCTCTACGCTGATGTTAAAAAAAATATAATTACTCTTCCGCATTTTTAATTTACTTTTTTTAAAATCCTGACTTATATAAACCAGATATTCTTTAAACAATTCTGTTCTGTCCAAAGCCTGTGTTGCTGTGAGGTGTGTGGTACCCGAGGTGTGGGGTTTGCAGCAGAGATGCAGAGCAGAGCAGGGCAGGGGCTCGCTGGGACACACACTGGGCTCCTGCCTTTGTTCCTTTGGGGTTTTCCACAGGAGATGGCTCCCAAAATGGACCACCAGAGCCAAGAGCTGGGCCATGGCTGTGGCAGGGAACCTTACAGAGACTGCCTTGCTCCCCAGCCAGGGGTCAGCTCCCTTTCGCAGAGGGAGGCAGCATCTTGTTCTCCTCTTGTGACTGTTCTCCAGGCAATGAGGCTTTTCAGTGCCTGGGGAGACACCTCCACACCTGCTGTGACCCAGCTCTGCAGCTTTCTCCTGTCTCCCCTTCCCAGGTGTGCTTTCATCTGTCTGATGGTGCCTTCTGTGCCCTTCTGTCATACACAGCTTTTGATGTCGGCGCTGCCATGGAGATTTTTTTTTTTTTTTTTTTGGTGCTCTTTTCTGCAACTACTTTACCATTGACTCATGCTGTTCCTTTTTACCTGTGTGTTTTTTTCAATGGGTGAACTCATATCTACCCTTACCATGTTCCTTTCTGCTCAGCTTTGTGCTCCCTCAGGAGCTGGGGACAAGCAGAGGGGAGTGAACTGCACCAGGGGTGTCAGGGAGCTGGCTTTTCAGAGCACCCACTGAAGGGAATTCAAACCAAGCTGTGCTGTGTGCCTGCTGGCAGGGATTTGTGCAGGGAAGGACTCACCCCTGGGATGCAGGCCTGAGCTTTCCCACTGGACCAGCTCGTTTGTTTTGGCACTCTCAGGGCTGGTTTACATCTCTGCATCCAGCCGCTGCTTAGCTGCTGGAGCATTTTCCTTCGAAGAGCTACTGGGAAAGAGGCCCAAAAAAACTTTGTAGAGATGCCTGCATCAGGAAGGGCTGCTAACCAGAGTGGTGAGACAGATGCCTTTCTCCAGAGAAGTGCTGGTGATTGCCATGGCTGCTGTCTGGGTGCTGGGTTCTGTCAGAGACAACCAGCCCTGACACCATTTGTTGTTCAGGGACTGATTTCCAGAGTTATCAGCCTGAGATAACAAAAGAAGCCACCCCAAGAGGATCTGGTGTACCTAGAGAAAGAAGGTGCCTTCTCCATGGACAGACTTTGCTGGATCAGCTGAGATGGCTCCTGCTGCATTTCACAGGCAGCACCTCCCAAGTGATGGGCTCAAACTGCTGGAAAGTAGCAAACTCTCACAGAATTTAACTGTGCAAAGGTTTAATCTGCTCTTCCAACACAGCTCTCCAGGGAGAGGAACACAGTGAATGGAGGGAAACTGTAAAAGGTGCAAGGAGATGATGAGGGTGAAAGAGAGCAGAAAACAGGCAGTTCAAATAAAAAAATCAGCAGATAATCAGGATTACCAGGAGAGTTCACTGGGTTTCTGAAGATCAGTGCACCATCACGTTTCAGCTGGAGCCATCCCAGGTGCTGTGCTGTACTCACAGGAGGAAATGGCTCACCTCTGAAATCACTAACAGGGTGTGAGGGCTGAGTGCAAGCATCTCTGCAGATTTTTGGTGACAAACAGTGGGTCCTGAAGATAGCAAGTTTTTGATGGACAGAAAGACCAGGGTTCAGCAAGCCAGACCCATTGTGCCTCTGAGTTTGTGGCTTTAGGGAACATATCAAACAGGAAGAGGGTAAAATGAATGTACAAAAGATGAGCACAGAGCAGTATCAAAGAAATAAGAACTATTGGCCTGAATAAATAAAAGCCTGGAACTCAACTCAACTCAACTCAACTCAACTCAACTCAACTCAACTCAAGGCCAGTTCTTGGACTTCTTGGGGGAGTTGGCCATTCAAAATCCACTGAGGCCAGGAGAGGGTGTGGATCCTGTTGGGTGGGTGGCACCAGCAGGGCCCTGAGCTCCACAGTGGTGCAGATGGCAGAAATATTTCCACAGCTGCTTTCCCAGTGGGGAGTGCCTTGAGTCCTCACAGGGGGGATGCTGCTGTCTGCACCCCAAACCGTGGTCCCAAGCCTGGGGACTGGCAGTGGGAAGAGCTCACTCCTGGAAAAACCTCTGAGAGGGAGCAGAAACAGCTCCCACAGCACAGCAGACAGGAAACCTCTGGTGAGACAGAGCGGGGATGCTGAGAACAGGTGATAGCAGGTGATCCCAGACAGCTGCTTGGCTCTGCTCTAGAGCAAGGCTGGGACAGTAAATCCATGTTCCCTTAGAGCCCAGCAGCTGCAGGGAGATGGGTGAGCCCTGGCACTGCCCGTGGCACAGCAGGAGTGGCACCGTGTCCTCCCCTCTCTGTGGTGTCCCTGGCCAGGGCTTCTTGCCCTCAGCTGGGGCCCAAAAACGGATCTCAAGTGTTTAATTTGCAAACCTTTAACAAAGATCACGCTGACATGCAAATAGGAGAATAGCAAAACAATACGTGACAGCCAGCTTGCTTCTCTTCTTTGGAAAACTCAGATGTTTTCTTGTCACAAAGCTGCTCATTCTTCCTCTTAACATAAACATCGTAATGAGAATAAAATGGTTCTCTTTTATAAAATGCTGTGTGTTGGTGGTTAAGCAAAATTAACATTCTGTAAAGCAAATGAAGGAGAAAGGCACCTCTCTGACAAATTCTCTGAGCAAAGAAATGGTTGGTTTGTGTCCTGAACGAATTAATTTCACTTTTCTCGGATGCTGACCCAGATGCAAAGCTCGGGGCACTCGGGAGGGAAATGGTTAAGAAAGCGAACAAATGTCCCAGCCCTCCCCGCCCTCCCCGCGGTGTGAGCCGGAGGGAAGGGATGTTTTATGTAATGCTCACACCTTGTGCCTTCACACTGAAGGCAGATAAACATCCTGTGCTTGTCTGTACAGCAACTTCTGAGCAACCTGGGCTGCTGGAAGGTGTCCCTGCCCATGGAGGGGGGAACGAGATGAGAGGTAAGGGCCCTTCAAACCCAAATTCGGAGAGTCTGTGATTCTATAAATCATTCATCCCAAATAAACTGCAGTAATTGTGTGTCAGCACTCACACCAACAGTCTGACTGGTTTTGGTGGGACCATCAGGATGGTCAGAGTTTGTCAGTGTCAAGTTAACTTCAATATTCGTATTAAAGGTCTCCAAGAAACAGAATGGAACTGCTCTGTTTGGTAAAAGTGAGGAGAACAAAACTAAATTGGAATGATTGTCTTCTCTTGCTGGAGATTTTGTCGTTTAAATTGGAAAAGTGCCTACACCGTAGGCCCTGAGCAGCAGTAAGGAATCTCCTGTTGAGATAAATGGGAATTACGTTTTTGGCATCTGTTCCCGAGTTGCTCAATGAATTCCATTGCATTTTACGGCAAAGACTATTCTTCAGCACAAGCCCTTCCTGTTCCAGACCTTGGAGTTGGGAATGTGCAGATTAAGGCATTATTTTGACTACAATCTAAAGACCTTGTAGAAAAGTTGAAAAAATTCCAAGGTGCTGCCAGTGGTTTTTCTGAGGACAAGATTAATATTTGCTGGATTTGCCGTATCCTTTTAACTGCTGCTTTCCTCCTCCTTTCAGTAAATAAATCTGCCTATTAGTTAAACAAACTGACTCTGATAGAAACCAAACACAAGAAATGTATTAACAATAATCCGCTGTTCCTAAAATAGAAAGGCAATAGCGCAGGGAGCCCGTGGGTTCCGGGCACTGCTGCTCTGAGCTCCTCGGGACAGGAATGGGACCTGGGACAGACCCCAGGGGACAGCCACGACCCCAAGAGATACGGGCTGTGGGGACAGGGACAGGGACAATGCCACCCCTGCACCGTGCCCTGCTGCGGGGACAGGGACAGGGACAGGGACAGGGGCAATGCCACCCCTGCACCGTGCCCTGCTGCGGGGACAGGGACAGGGACAGGGACAGGGACAGGGGCAATGCCACCCCTGCACCGTGCCCTGCTGCGGGGACAGGGACAGGGACACGGAGAGAGACAGGGACAGGGACAGGAGCAGGACAGGGACAGGGACAGGGATAGGGAGAGGGACAGGGACAGGGAGAGGGAGAGGGAGAGGGACAGGGACAGGGACAGTGCCACCCCTGCTCTGTGCCTGATGTGGGGACAGGACAGGGACAGGGACAGGGACAGGGACAGGGACAGGGACAGGGACA
>CM031862.1:391620-411249 GCA_018697195.1 Certhia americana
GGACAGGGACAGGGACAGGGACAGGGACAGGGACAGGGACAGGGACATTGCCACTCCTGCCGGTGGCTCACGTCCCGACAGCCGCAGCTGGAGCGCAGAGGGGAGGGCTGCAGCAGATGATGATCCTGACCCTGTTCCCCTCTCTGCCCCTCTCTGGGTGAGCTGTGTGACGTGGCGGGCAGACACGGAGCAGCTGGCACTGCCACCTGGCCGCCGATGGCTGGCATAGGATTAGTCAGAGAATCACAGATGGGGTTGGGTTGGAAGGGACTTTAAAGCTGATCTCATTCCAACCCCCTGTCACAGGCAGGGACACTTTCCACTAGACTGGGTTGCTCCAAGCCATGTCCAACCTGGCCTTGGCCACTGGTCCACAATCAGTGTCTTTTCTTAAGAAAAATGAAAGCTTTTTTTTAAAAAGTACAGATTATTTGTTACCCAGAAAAACGCAGGTAAATCTGCCGTGCAGTTTTTGAAAGGGGCATCTGCTCAGCAGAGATGATCTGCTCCTGTGTCACATTTGAAGCACATAAGGTCTGGGCACTTGGAGTGGCTTTGTTGTGTGCTGAGGAGGATGTGCCAGCCTGCAGAGTGAAGTCAGGCAGCAGCCAGACATCCTTTATCACGCTCAATTCCCAACAAGCAGGAGCAGTAAATTCTGGGCAGCCTCTGGGGGCCCTGCCTGCCCTGCCTGCCCTGGGAGCAGTGTCCTGGGGCTGTTCTGAGCACCATGCCTGTCCCTGCCTCCCCAAAACCAAAGCTGGCTCCAGCAGGATTGCAATAACGTGTTTTGCCCTGATTTTTACTGCGTGCTTGGGATGGCAGGACCTTGCTCTGGAACATCCAGAGGACACTTCCTTGACCTCCCTGCATGCTGTGGCTGTCATCATGGCCAAGCTGCTCCTTCCATCACCCTCCTCTCTGGGATACAGGGGGCTCCTGGGAGTCTCAGCACTGTTTGGGCTGATCCATTAATATTTAACGACCTGGGGATGCCTCATCCCACTGCTTTCCCAATATTTAATGGGAGTCAGCCTCTCCTCACGCTGTCAGGAGTTCCCTTCTCAGTGGGCAGGGCAGCACCTGTGCTGTGTGTGTTTGGGGGGCACAGGGACCAGGATTGGTTCTGGCCTTTTTTGGCCTTTTCTGGTTCCTTTTTTGGAAGAGCCGGGCCGGGCTGGCTGCGGCGCCGTGGTTTGGGGCTGAGGGAGGGCTCCTCCGGCCCACATTCCTTGCTAATTTTAACCAGCTCCCTCGAGAAGGGCCTGCAGAAGTATGGTCTTGATTTATTAGTCTTCTCCTTCTGAAAAACTTTGTTCAAGTGTCTCGGGGCAGAGGTAAAACCAGACTGGGATTCTCAGTCTGGATCCTGACAGATGTTTGTCTGCATCACCAAGTACTGAGAGGTTTTTTCAGCATCAGCAGCATTTTCTCCTCAGGCATCTGGGGAGCAGGACTGCTCACAGAGCTGGCCTGGCAGGGCAGGGCAGGGCAGCAGGGCTCAAAATCCCCTGACAGGGTGGACAATAACCTGAAAACACGGGTGGGGAGGGGGCTGCTGAGGCTGGAGGGCAGAGCACAGGAGACACAGCCAGCCTGGAGCACTCTCACAGGTGTCAGACAGGGACAGGGGACAGGCCACCTCCTGCAGCAAAGAGAACAAACCCAGTGTGCTTAGTCTGGGGCAGAAAGGTTGGGTTTAGACACAAGGAAACTCAGTGGTAACTCAGCTGATGGCAGAACCAGCTTCCTAGGGATGCTGCTGTGTCCCTACTGTTGGATATTCCCAAGTGCACGTTCAACAAGCCAGGTAAAACCCACAGAGCTTGGCCTGGGAAGGAAGTCCAGGCTGGGAGAACAAGGCATTGCCCACCCAGAGTCCCCAGTGCCACGCAGGGTTATCCCTGCACTGGCAGAGATGGGATTCCTGGAAATGCTCCCCTACCTCACTGCCTGCCGTGGCACTGCCTCAGTGTAAACCCAGAGTGTATCAGCCTCAGCCTGCACCAGTAACCAAATCAGCATGAAATCCACAAGCTGGGGATTTGTGTAGAAAACATTCCAAAGGGAAACGCTGAATGTTTTCTTCTAGCCAATTTCCCTTGCTCGTTTCCCGTTTCAATTTGGTGTGTGCACAAACTCACATCCATCACCAAAAACGAGGCTGTGCTCCTGGAGAACGGGCAGGAAAAGTGCTAGTTATGCTTTTTATTTTCTTTTCTTGTTATTAATGCAGAGGAAAGGATGCTCTGTGCTTCTGCTTGGCCTGGGGCTCTGTGGCACTCGGTGCCAGCCTGGTGCTGTGCCCACCCAACAACACCCAAACCCCAAAGGCTTGGAAAGAAACAGCTCTGGCCTCGTTACTCTTACAGAACTGTTGATTTCTCTAAGGTGTTTTGTACTTGAGACTGAAGAATTAAGCCATGCCTACAGTTTAAGGAGGTTTTGTTTGTTTGTTTGAGATTTTCCTGTCCAGCTGCCAAGAGTTTCTGGCTCAGCCTTCAAACAAATTAACTCTGCTGTGACCAACCAATTTAAATAAACACTGCTTGAAATCTGAGGCTTGAAACAGTGGGGAAAGTGGGACTGGAAATGCTCCAGCTGTTGTTAGCTGGGGTGGTGGGGCTCTGAGCCCTGCCTGGAGCACAGCCCTTGCCACGTGCCCCGTGTGAGGAGGGTGAGGGCACTCAGTGCCACTGGCCCCAGCAGCCACTGCTGTCATTTTCTGGCTGGCAGCTGAGCTGGTTCCTGCCAGGCTCCCAGCTGGGGTGTGTTTTGGGGCAGCCCCAAAGCTCCCCTGGGCTGTCCTGGCACGGCTGTGAGCCCCACGGGCAGCACGGGGCTGCTCTCAGCTCACCTGGGCTCGTGCCCAGCCCTCGTCACCACCCCTGGGCCCTGTCAGTGCCAGCTATAACTAAAGCCTAGGAGCTGAGAAATGGAAATTCACAGGAAAGGAAAACCCCAATTAGCCCTGGCTGTTATTTGTGATATTGCTGCTGATTACTCTGGAGCCTGAATTTTGAGACACACACAGAAGAGGCTGGGGAGGGGTCTAGCAGATGGCAGTGTGCCACCCCCTGCACTGGCCAAAGCCCCTCTGCAGCCTCCCAGGGCAGCGTGGGCTTTTCCTGCCCTCCCTTTTTGTCTCTCCCCCTTCTTTTCCCACAACAAACTCGAGTGCTGCTCACTCTGCTGACACTGTCCAGAGCTCTCACACAGCCTGGCACACAAAGCCATCACTTTTCATGTTTTGTCTTTTTTTTTTTTTCACTTTCCACCAGGGCTCTCTATGGGAGCACCTTCACTCTGGCTTCTGTTCCCCATTCCTTCTGTTAGGCTGTACATGGTTAATGTCCAACCCCACTGAGTTTAGGAGCCCTGGGGGCTCTCAGGAAACTCTCCATGCAGGAAACAAGCTCCTATCACCATTCAGTGAAAAATAGTTTATAATTCTTAAAGTCCCCTAGAATCCAGCTCAGGCTTGTGCACTTTTTCAGGCACATTTAACACTTTTTGGAAGTAATTTCAGTTTTCTTAAGGCATTAATGTTATCATTGAAGCTTTACACAGAAATAAGGTTTGTGGAAAAGGCTGGCTGAGATATCTTCAGGGCTGCACCCCTGACAGCCAGGAGACCCTGACAGCCCCAGTGCCTGGTCACTGGAGCCCAGAACAACCCTGAGCTCCCTCTCAACAGCAGTTACCCACCAGATCACACCACATGTCTCTTTACATAATATTCTTTTATCTCATGGTCTCAATCTCCTCAAAACAGCAAAAAAAAAGTAATATCTGGGTAACAACAGGAGATGAGGAAAATGGATTTAAGGAGACAAGAAGTTTTAACCTGATGGCATTCATAATCAGCCCATTAAACTGCTCTTGCTCAGCACCATTAGCCTCTGGGACTATAAACCAGAATTCCTAATCTTTTCTGATTTGCTACAGCCCTAATGCTTTAATGCACCTTGTTTTCTCCTCCAGATACTTCCCTCCAGATCCCACTGTTGCCTGATCAGAAGTAGTTGAAAATAATCAAACAGCCAGGGTAGAAGGAAAAAGAACATCCTAGTGAGAGGCGTTTTTAGAAAATGGGATTACATTTGAAAAAAGAGCTCATATGTTTTAAGGAAGTAACATTCCCATGAGTTACAGCAGCCGAGGATGGATTTACTTTTCTCAGTATAAATGGATGCTGTTTCTCCCCAACATGCGTCATCATTTCCTGTTATTTTGAAGATGGAACGAGGCAACTGAGAAAATTAATGCACTATATAATCCATATCTTCACTTTTAGGACACTTAGCCTGCTGTCAATATCACCAACTCAGGGCCAACACTTAAAAAAGGTACTAAAAAAATGAGTAGTGAAAATACCTTTTCCTCTGCTGGTGTTTTTGGTCAGCTGAGCTCCCTTCAAGGCATGCCTGTAGGTGAGCAGAGGGCACAGTGACAGCCAGGGACAGGGACAGACACCAGCTGGGGGCTCTGCTGGGGCTGGTCCAGCTGCTTGGGGATCTCCAGTTTACCCCTTCAGTTTGCCCACCAGCCTCACAAACACCCAGCCAGGCTGAATAAACCATGAAAGGACTTCTACAGCTCGAGCAGGGGGGAACCAGGACCCTGCAGCTGTGTCTGAGCTCATGGGCTTGTACTCTCACTGCAGGCACCTCCCAGGGTCTCTCTGGCCTCCTCCAGGCTTTCCTCTCTCCCTGCATTATTTCCCTTATTTCAGATGTGGGAATTCTCACTTTGGGAATGCTTGATGTGAGTCAAAGCTGGCACCTTGGTGTTTGGGGCACAGCAGTTGGTGCAGAGTGCAGGGTGTGGGTTGTGAGGTGTGAGGTATCAGTTCTGGGTGTGAGGTGCCAGTCCTGAGTGTGGGATGTCAGTTCTGGGTGTGGGATGTCAGTCCTGGGTGTGAGGTGCCAGTCCTGGGTGCCAGTGAGAGCTGCAGGAGTGTCACAGCTGTGGGACAGTCCTGGCAGCCCCGAGCTGGGTGTGTGGGTGCCAGCTGTCCCCTCCAGCTCTGCTCTCTGCTGCCAGCCTCACCCTGTGACTCTTACCTGACCTGTGAGTGCTGCCCTTTGTTCTTCCAGCAGCAGGTCCCCCAGAACCTGGCAATTGGACACCCCAATGTGTATCACCCAGAGCTTGTGTTCTCCTCTCCAGGTAGAAAAATCAATCAGAGCAGTAAATGTCAATTGTGCAAACATTACAAACCCAGAAACATCTGTAACTATGGAAACTTCAGAGGCCAACACTCATTGCAAGAATAAATTATGACAAGAAGCTTTTTGTGGCTGTTTTTAAAGAATAAACATAAACTAAAACAAGTGGATTTCATAGGCACAAGTTAATTTTACTTTTTAACCTTTAGTGCTATACCTTTCCAAGACACATTTATCAATACTGATGCAGAGAAAAATGGTGTTTTATTGACGTTTGCATCCTAGGAACCAGCATCACTATTTGTATCATTTCAAAATGTTCTGCTAAGACAATCTCCGATGCATTTGAAAAGGGAGAACACTTTTCAGATGACTAATGGCCCACCCTTAGAGTTTATGACATTATTCATGCTTTTTGCTACATTTTACAGTTCCCAAAACAAATCATCAAGCGTGTGAAAGGGAAGATTCAGTCACAGCTCTCTCGGAGTCGCTGGGACATTGCAGGACATGAGCACAAGGCCTGTCCCCAGCCACAGGTTTGGGCAGAAATCTGGTTCTTGTTCTTTGCCCTCTGCCCTTGCTGGCAGTGTGAGGTGTCAGGACAGAGCTCAGGGTGGGAGGGAGCAATTCCCCCCTCCCTTCACCCTTTTAATGCTCACACCCCAAATGCACAGGAGGTAAATCCTTGGAGATAAAATGTGCTGTTACTGTCAAAAGAGAAGAAAAGCCTGATCACTGAGGGTTCTGCTGTGACAGCTGAACTGCTCTGGCTGGCAGTTTATTGCCCACTCCTGGTGTGCAGCACACAAACCCTGGTTTGCCCTCAGCTCTCGTGTGCCTATAGCAGCTCTGGGCACATCCCGTGTGTGGCAGAGCCCCCCTGGCAGCTCCAGCACTCACAGCTCAACCCTGAACCCTGGCACAGCAGGGTCTGCTCCTCAGCCAAGAAAATCCTGGGGGATAAAACCTGCTTGCAGCTCCGTGCAAGGAAATAAAAGCCTAAGGATGTGCTTACAGAGCAATTTCTCCTGTGTCCATGGGAGTGTGTGCTGGGGAGGGCAAAGGGCTGAGCTCTATTTGCAAACATCTGTCAGCACCTCTCACCTCTCTGTCCCCCAGCAGGAAGGGAATCCCCAGACATTCTCTGCTGAAGGGTGGAGTCAGACCTTCCATCCCTTCGGGGAGATTTACCCAGTCCCCATTTCCCACAGGGAAGAAGCAGTGCAAAAAAAGAGGCTTAAAAAATACAGCTGGGGTTTAGGGGACAGGGGCAGGGAGGGGCAGGGTGGTGGGCAGAGGGGAGGTGGGCAGAGCAGGGTGGGGAGGGCAGGGTGGGGATGGCAGGGTGGTTAGGGTCAGGGTCAGGGTGGTCAGGGTCAGGGTCAGGTCTAGGATAATGGGAAGGGTCTCAGGGTCCGGGTTGGCAGCCCCTTGTGTCACAGATGGTTGGGGGCAGAGGCACCAGCATGTGACAGCAGGATCCCTCGGGACGCCCAAGCGGTGCGGCCCGCCCATCGCGGACTCGGCTGTTCCTGGGCTGTGTTTGTGCTCCTAAACCTCCTCCTCCTCCCGCAGAAGTCCTTGGGCAGCAGCTCGGAGCAGTGAAGCTGCTGATGCCGGGGATGCTGCGCTGGCCGGGCTGCGGCTCCCTCTGCCTGCGGCTGCACTCACAGGGTCAGAGCCGAGCTACGGGACCGGACAGCGCTGTGTCCCCGCAGGAACACCCTCACCGCCACACCGGACACTGTTCCACAATCCATCCCCCCAAATCAGGGCACCACAGGCTGCCGGAGCCCCCGCTCGCATCGCGCCAGCATCTTTGTCAGCGGCTTTTAGGGAGAGAAAGACCTGGGACATCCTATAGGAGGAACAAACTTGTTAACAGCGGTCTAAAAACGAATGTGTGAGCAGGATGGGTGGGCTGTTCTCCCAGAAATGCTTGGCAGGGTCACAGGGGCCAGGAGATGGCGGGGGCCAGGACACAAAGGGACGTGTGACAGCAGCATCAGTGCAGACACGGAGCCCTGGCTGGGGCACAGGACACACAGCTGTGCCCTCAGGACTGCTACCTTGGGGTAAAATACAACATTTTGCTGGCTGGACGAACAGGTCATGGCTTTGTGACCTTCTGATGTCCTGGAGCACAGAAGAGGAGCAGCCCAGCTCCTTCCCAGCCAGCGTTTCCCTGGCATTTCACCTGCCCTGGCAATGATGGCTCAGGATCAAGCTGGTGTTTGACAGAGAGATGCCAACACCTCTTCCACAGCTGGCCACAGCCTCCCCACAACCCACTGCTGCCTCTGACTTCCCTCCTCTTCCTCTACTCTGCCTCTCTTTTTGCCCACTCTGAGCAGTCTCTCAGTATTTTTTCCCCTTGGGTACCCACATGTCTGAATTTTGGTCAGCAGGCAGTGGCACCTCACTCCCACTCTTTCACAGCTGGTTTTTTTGTGGGTTTTGTTTTGTTTTGGGAGGTTGGTACTTTTTTGTTTGCTTTGGTTTAGTTTGTTCATTTGTTTTGCCTTTTTTTCCCTTTAACACCAGCTCTCCCTTCCTGCTGGGAACTGCAGCTGCCATCAGCTGTATCCTTTGGCTGCAGAACCACTAAAAGCTGTTGGAAATCCAGGTGGACGCCACCGAACACAGCACCCCGTCCCTCCCACTGACCCTTTCAATGGATTTACAGGGAACAGTCTCCTTCCACAGCCTCCTGCTGCCTCCTTCCCAGCACAGCACCCACCAGTGTCTGATCCTGCCCTTCCTCCTGGCTGGGGGGCACAGCCCCACTCAGGGTAAATGCCTCCTCCTCCTCAGGAGTTACATAAAGGGATTGCAGCCCCACACGCTGCTCAGGGGATCAATATAATACACTGCAGATTACAAACACCAGCTGGGTATTTCAGCATTAAGCCTGCTTTTAGTTCCCTCTGGCTGTGTCCTGTTATTCTGGCCAAGCAGGAAGCAATCCCCCTGGCCTCAGCTCCCTCAGACAGGCACCTCCTTTGGGGATGAAGGACAGAGCCAAATTTCCAGGTCTGTTCTAAGTCGAGGTCTTCCACAGGGGCTGCCGTGTACCAAGCCCTCAAATGAAGGCTAGGAAAGGCACTTTTCAGAATAAAAGGGATATTTCCACTGTAAATTGCACAACCAGTACAGCTGTAAAATTTAAAAAAATCTAATTTTAAAGTGTCTGACTAAAATCAAACTAATTACAGCTGACTGTTTACAGAAAGCCTCCAAACAATGCAGATTTCATGCAGGCTGCTGGGCAGCTTCAAGAAATCAATTCTCCTGGCCTGGCTGCTTGCTGCCAGCATCTCCTGCCTGCAGTGCATCCCTGTCCCAAGGCTGCACTGAGATGTCTGTGGGAGCAGGCAGAGCACCAGGAATGTTCTCACAAAGTGCTGCTGACACCCCAGCAGAGAAGGTGTCAGAGAGGCACTGGAAAGGGGAACTGAAGGACTTAATGGGGCAGCTGCAGAGCTGGAGGAGGAGCCCAAGGCCAAAATGATCCCAAACCTGTGTCCAAAGGAGGGCAGCAGAGCTGGAGAAGGGTCTGGAGCATTGGAGAGCTGATCCTGGAGCAGAGGAGGCTCAGGGGGGCCCTTGTGGCTCTGCACAAGTCTCTGCCAGGAGGGGCAGGAGGGGCATTTGGGATCTACTCCCAGGAACAGGGACAGGAGGAGAGGGAATGGCCTCAGGCTGGGCCAGGGGACATTTAGGTTGGTTATTAGGGAAAATTCCTTTATGGAAAGGGCTCTCAAGGCCAGGATGGACAGAGCTTGGGGCAATCTGGTCCAGTAAAAGGTGTCCCTGCCTTTAAGGTCCTTTCCAACCCAAACCATTCTGGAATTCTACAGAACCCTTGAATGAAATGGGTTTAAGGCAATCCATCCCCTGGGACCCCTTGCTGTGCCCTCAGGTGCTTCACTCCACACAGGGTGAGCTGTGGCAGCTGAGCTGAGCTGCTCTGCTACCTGGAAATTCCTCTGGGAGACTGGTTTGAAGTGCACTGTGATGGCTTGAAAATGAACGAGCCTTGACAAATAAACCTGGAATGCTGCTCTAGTGGTGTTTTAAAACATGATGAATTTCCAAAGAGGAGACTTGGCAGAGGGGAGGTAAAAAGGGATTTTTTAAATTTTTTTTTTTTTTTTTTTTTTTTGGCACTTACACTGCAGCCAATTTAAATTAGGTAACTGAATATCTATAAATTGTCTAATTAGGTCAACTTTCATTGCAACCTCGGCCTGAAATGCCCCAGCAAGAAGCTTTGTACAGAGAATGTCTTTTACACCCCTTGATCCCACAGAGTACTTCAAAATGATAATGATCCACTTAATCCTCATAACTGACTTGAGGTTTTCCAGAAAACACTGGGACTTCACACAAATACATTTCTTGGGAAATGTCTCTTTGTATGGAAAGATTTGTCCTGAAAACCATAAAATTTCTGTAACAGAGCCCTGCATAGTGATAGAAATGGTGGCTTCAAAAGGGCAGTGGTGTTTGCTTTTCATAAAGCTCTGAAATAATAGAATTAACTAAGAAAACCCCAATTTTGTTAAAATAAACCTGCCCTCTCATCAATGAGAAATGAGGACTGACACAGTCACAGCCCCTCTGGCCAGAGCTCAAGGATCACCTGGACAAGGCACAGGGTGACCTGAGCAGGGCCAGGAGCTGGACTCGGTGATCCCTGGGGATCCCTTCCAGCTCAGGACATTCTCTGATTCCTTGATTTCCACTGACCCCCCTGCAGCAGCTCCTGCTGACTCTGTCCCATCACACCTGCAGTGTCCTCTCCTCTGCCCCCTGTTGCTGAGCTCCTCTGAGAACTGAGAACCTCTGAGAACCTATGAGAACCTCCGAGAGCCTCTGAGAACCTCTGAGAACCTCCGAGAGCCTCTGAGAACCTCTGAGAACCTCTGAGAACCTCTGAGAGCTTCTGAGAGCCTCTGAGAGCCTCTGAGAACCTCTGAGAACCTCTGAGAATCTCTAAGAACCTCTGAGAACCTCTGAGAACCTCTGAGAGCCTCTGAGAGCCTCTGAGAACCTCTGAGAATCTCTGCGAATATCTGAGCTCCTCTGAGCTTCTCTGAGCACCTGTGAGCATCTCTGAGAATATCTGAGAACATCTGAGAGCCTCTGAGAACCTCTGAGCATCTCTGAGAACCTCTGAGCATCTCTGAGAGCCTCTGAGAGCCTCTGAGAGCCTCTGAGAATCTCTGAGCACCTCTGAGCACTTCTGAGAGCCTCTGAGCTCCTCTCCCTCCTGCCCCCCAGCTGTCCAATCCTGCCCCACACACCTGCTCAGCTCATTGCCCCGGATGCATTTCTGACTTTGGGTGGGTGTTCCCTGTCCCTGCCTCAGGCTGTGCCCCACCTGCTCCCATGCTGGCCAACAGTGGGGACCTGTGCTGACTGACAGCACAGACAGTAATAATCCACATTTCTTGTCGGTTTTAGGCTGAGTTATGTCCCAAGTGCAGCTGGCAGGTTGGGTGTGCTGGCACCAGCCCAAGGGCCACCGAGAGCCAGACCAGCTGTGTCAGGGCTGCCACTTTCCAGTGCCCTGGGGAGCTGAAAGGGGAACAACATCTGCCCTGAGACAGACCCTAGCTGTGCAAAAACTGACTGAAATCAATTCTCTGGAGGACATTTCTGCCTGGCAGTGTTACCAATCCTGTGCAGCCACGATCATGAACCTCTCCCCATGTCTGGACTCCTGCTCCCCTCCCCTCTCAATGGGAAAGTGGCAATTAAAATAGGAATTAAAAGCAGCAGCCTCGTGCTGGCACACACCTACAGGTCACTGGGCTGCCTGAACCTTCCTTCTCCTGGGGGCAGAGAGCATCCGTGCCAGGCAGCCCCTGTGCCCAGGGACAGGACACATTTCCCTGGGAAGATCTCACCTGGGGAAAGCCCAGCATTTGGCACTGGCTGTAGGAAATCATGGAATTGTTGATGTCAAAAAAGCCCTCCCAGACCATCAAACCCAATCATTGTCCCAGCACTGCTAAGGACCCCAGCAACCTCTGTCTCCAGAGGCCACATCCACGTAGCTTTTATGATTACCAGGAAGAAACTGGAAGAAAAGGACAAACAGGAGGCCAAAAACCCTCATGCTGAACTGCTGAATTTCCTCTCCCATTCGGCCACAGGATCTGCCCCTCTCCAAAGCACTGCAGAAAAACCCTTTGCCTTTGTTTATCTGCTCAGAAACAGATCATCACTCCCTGAATTAGGGCAACCCTGCAATTAATCCTTAATTGGTTTTATTTTTTTTCCCTGCCATTCCAACTAATTAGAATTACCAGGCAGTGTCTTGCTTGCTGGTCTTAAAGAGGATTTTGGTTTAGGTGAGGGGCAGAGGGCACGTCTGGGGCTTCCCCCAGCTCTGGGAGCACTGGGGGCATCTGGAGCCCCCTGGGAACACCCCAGGATGAGAAACTGAGCCCCAGCATCAGCTGCTGCTGCCCCAACACTGAGCACTGAGCCCCAGCAATGCCCATCCCATCCTACTGCCCATCCCACCACAGCATCCACACCACCCACCCCAATCCTTCCCCTGTACAGAAGTGCTTTGAAATGATGCCCTCAAACAAGGGGAGAACGGCAGCTCCTGGGATATTCCACCAGGCAAGCAGCGTTTGGAATTTGCCTCCTGGAATCCCAGGTTACCTTCACCCTCAATCTCAGTTCCCTGACATCTTGGTTATTAGATGGATCATTTTTATGGATTATGTCTCGCAAGGGCAACATTTTAATGAATAGTGGAATTAAATGTTTGCCAGAATTTTTTATCTAAATGATCAATTACCACAGGGTGCATTCATCACATTTATTAGCTCCTTCCAGAAACATTTCTCATAACTTGCAAATTGAAATGAGGTTGAAGTTGAATTTTATTTCTTCTTCAATTGCCTGTAGTAAATACAGTTCTTGCACATAAACCGGTGGGGTTTTCATGTAATCCTTTTTATTACATGGGATAAAATTCTTATTAAAATGCTTATTCATTTGAGCCTTTTCCTGCTGGAGTACCAGCCCCATGTTCCCATGGGTTTTAGAAAACCATTATTCAGGAGGAAACTTAGAAAGAAATTTTTAAATGCTCACCATTTGGAGCTGCATCTCAAAGCACAGACCTTTTCCAAAGAGCTGTTTCTGTACTGAAGAAGGGAGCTACTGCTTCTGCCACTGCCCCTTCCCAGCACAGGCTCCTGGGGCTCCTCCTGCACTCTCTGGAGTGGCCAGCAGCCTGAGTGACCACATGTGGCCAGCAGCCTGAGTGACCACACGAGCTCCCCATCACTGCTCCATCAGGAAGCAGCTCCCTGCTTGCTCAGGGAATGTTCTTTATGTTCTTTTTTTCACAGGAGTCACTTTTCCAGCTTCCCCAACCCCTCTGGTTTCTCGAGCGCTGAAGGAATGGGGTTAATTAACCCGTGCTGATAAATCATGGTGGGCTCTGAGAGTGCTGTGTTTATGAATGTGCATGTAAATAATACACAGATGTCACACCCCAGAGGCAGTAGCTGCTTTCCTCTGACCCAGATGGTTATTCCCTGGCTCTGGTGAGTCCATTCTCCCCAGCTGTATGCACAGCTCTTTCAGCACCTGCTGCACTGGAGTTGCAGTGCAGCAGCCCCGAGGTGTGTGAACAATCCCCATTTCAGCCCCGAGGGGTGTGAGCAATCCCCATTTCAGCCCCGAGGGGTGTGAACAATCCCCATTTCAGCCCCGAGGGGTGTGAACAATCCCCATTTCAGCCCCGAGGTGTGTGAACAATCCCCATTTCAGCCCCGAGGTGTGTGAGCAATCCCCATTTCAGCCCTGAGGGGTGTGAACAATCCCAATTTCTGCCCTCATTCTGCACTCCAGGAACATTTCACACAGAGATTTAGATTCACAGCTGCTTTACCATGTGCTGATGATAAACTTCTGCATTTGGTGAGAAATGACAACGGGTGGAGGGAGCACATCTCACAGGAACTGGAGGTAGCTTTTCTCAGACAGATGGGTCCCTCAAATCAGACCCATCCCACCAATGGATTGGGGGTGGGAGAACATGAAAGGAGAAGTCAGCCCTACAGCATGACAGATTTTGTTCTAAAATAGTGAGAAGTGCACACTGATTGTATCAAACATAGCTGAAGTGTATGTGGCTCTATCCCAAAGTTGTTTTCTGATGTGGGAGCAGCTGCCAGGCCAGCCACAGGAAAGGGTCACCGTGCTGGGGAGGGGTCAGAGCTGTCCAGAGCTGTGGCCCTGGGGCTGGGGGACAGGGCAGCTCTGTCCTGTGAGCACGAGCTGTGCTCCTGGGGACCCACAGGGCACCTTGGGCACTTTGTGCTGCAGCAAACACGGGCTGGCCCCTCCAGGCTCCTGGCTGGAGCTCCTACAGACCCTCAGGGAAAATTGTCTGCTTCCCAATTCACGTGAGAAATGAGGGACACTTACAGAAGGTGTCATAGAAAATGACAGGGAAGGGCTTTGGCCAAACCCAGGTGCCGCAGTGCCTGGCCTGATGTTCTAACTAGAGAGTTCTGTCCCAAGTGATGAGCCAGAGTCTGTGAGGGCAGGTCTGAGCACAGGAGCAGCCCGTGTCCCTGTTCACAGCCAGCAGGGACTGCTGGAAACACCACGGGGGGAGAAGGGAGCAGGAGTGGGAGCAGAGCTCCAGGGAAGGAATTTGTCATTGTCAGAAACACTCTGGCTCCTGAGCTGTGGGCAAATAGCCAGTGCAAGGGAGCTCTTCTTTGTGTTCCTTCTCTTTCCAAGGTGTGCAGCCTTTGGAACAAGCCTCTCACCTTGTCCCCAGGGGCTTCATCCCTCACCCTGGCCCCTGGGTTTGTTGTGCAGAGGCACTGAGGGGCAGGCTGGCTGTTCCCCCCTGTGGGCAGGCAGCATACACACCAGAGCCAGCCTCTGCCTTTTCCCTGGCTGTACTGATCCTTCATGGGCAGAGTTATTTTAATAAACTACACTTTTGTGCAAGGAGACTTTCCTGGGAGGCTGATGGGCACGGTGCAGCCTGCAGCCAGGATTGCCCAGGTCCCTCCTTTGCCACGTTGGTGCCATCACAGGGACCCTGCTAGCATGAGTTGGTGACACTGCTGGCATCACTGTCTGTGCCCGTGGTGTGACCAGAGAGCTCTCTGTGAGCCCAGAGCTGCCATTAGAGCTCCACAAGCCCTCTGCTGACTGCCAAACCTTGCCTGTAAGAAGGCAGCACTCCTTGTTTCAGTTTGGAATACCACATGGAATTTCACTAAACTCTTCAGTCCGGTGAGCCAGAGGAACATGAATTTGGGTTTTTAACACCAAAGCCCCTGGGATCAGATAGCAAAGGACTGTGTGGTGCCCTGTGCCATTGCCAACCTCTCCCCAGCAGTGCCCTCACAGCAGAGTCCCCGTGGATTCAAACCTTCCCCTTTCTGCTTCCCAGTGTAATTTTATTTCTTTGGGTTTCCCAAAATGCCTGGGCAGTTGTAACCCTGCCTGTGTGTGTGTGGCTGGGAGGGGTCCCACAGAGGCTGTCCTGAGCCACCCAACTTGGCTGCAGGATGCTGGGGGGGTTGGGTGGAGACACATAATTAGTGGGTTCCAGTATCTCATTGCCTGCAGAAGCTCCTCTTTAATTATCTGCTCTGCCTTGTGGGTGTAGGCTCATGCCTGAAAAATAGAAAAGGGGGGGTCTCCTGAGGGAGTTATTTCTGCTCCTGCTTCATAGGCCAGAGTTAGGGTGATGAAGACACACGTGTACAATCCAGTTTCACCCCCAGCCAGGGGTGGGGGCTCCAAACGAGCTGCAGCCTGCAGAGGCTCTGATGGGGCACTGCAGGGACAAAGTGCTGCCTTGGCAGATGCAGCTGCGGGCACCACTTCAGCCTCAGCACCTTCGGAATGTGTGGGAGCACGAGAGTCACCAGCACCAGAGCCATCGCCACAAGAGCCATCATCCCTGGAGCCATTGTCACCAGAGCCACAGCCCTGGAGCCATTGTCACCAGAGCCATCACCACCAGAGCCACAGCCCTGGCCTGTCCTTGTCCCTGGACCCTTGGGAATTTCTCTCCCCACATGCTGTGAGCTCATCCCAGCCCAATCCCTGCTGGAGGTGACCCAGTGCTCCACTCCTGCTCACAGAACTGTTCTTCATGGTGTCATCTGGGAAGCAGAGCCTTGCAGGCAATTAACAGCAATTCAGGGGAGGCTGTTTGCCCTGAGAGCCTCCCTCATTAGGGGGGGCCACACGTGCCCCACTGTTCAGGTGACCCCAAATATCCCAAGCCCATCATGCCAGTCACAGCAGCCTTCATCCCTCTGTGGCTCATCTGCTCACTCAGTTCTAAGATGTGGACTGGGAAATGGATTATTTTGGGCACTCCCAAGCTCCTGTGGTGTTTTATTACAGGGAAAACTGCTATTTCAGTGCTATGGAACCAGTCTTTAAAATACTGAAAGCCAGGAATACCTCATGCTCTCCATCTCTCTGTCCCACCCCCTGATGCCATGGGCACCAGCCCATCCTTCACACACATGTCCTAGCAGAAGCAGCTGGCGTGTGGGTGAAGCACCCTCTGCCCCAGCAATTCCCAAATGCTCCGGAGGGCTGGGAGCAGCTGGCACGAGCCCCTGTGGTGCCCATGGTGAGGGCAGGTGCTGCTGGGTGCCAGGCTGGAGGGGACAGCCATGGGCAGCTCTGCCAGCAGGTGACGGTGTGCTGTGACAAACAGCACCATTTCCTTCTGTCTGCACCTTCCTCTGGGCTCCCAAACGCTCTCCAGCATTTCCCTCAGGCTGTGGGGCTGCAGCATCGTGCTCTGAGTGAGTGCTCCTACCCTCACAGCACCTCCTGCCTCTCACTGCTTGTCCCCTGTGCCCAGCATCCTCCTGCTGGGAGAAAACTCCGGTGGCTATGGGTACCAAGAGCTGCTACAGCAAGGGATGGTTGCTTTGTAGAAAACGTGCACCACCTCTAGCTCAGCCCTTGTGGCACTCAGGCTCTGAGCAGGCAGTGCTGTGTGCACAGAGAAGCCAGCAGCCCACAGCTGCCAAGGAAGGACAGCCAGAGCACGTGGCTGGAGTGACTCAGGAGCCTGCAGGAACTGAGCCCTGGAGTGTCACTGCTGTGTGGGCCCATGGCTCAGCCCCTCGTGTCCCAGGCCCGCTCTGATGGCTTTAGTTTCATTTTAGTCCATGGTTCAGTTTCCTTTTCCCAGGTGGCAGTGATGTTTGATGAGGTGTATGACAGCCAGGTGGAGTCGGTAAGGGGCAGTGCTGCTGCTGCCCACCTCTGCCTGAAGCCACACTGCTCGGGCAGCTCAGGCTGTGTGGTCTGAGGGCTTCCCTGTCCCCTGTGTTGGACAGCTGTGTGTCTGGCTTCTGTTTTCATGGCTGCATCCAGGGAGCCCTGTCACACTCAGGGATAACAAATCTAACAGCCGTGAGGGCAGCTGCTCTGTGAACCTCAGGACAAGATGAGATGTAGCTGGTATTTCCTACATGGAAACTCAGCAAATGTTAAAATTCTCTTTCAAAATTTTGAACATTTTCCTTGAGCAGGACATGCCCTCACTCGAGGGGGTGGCACTGCAGGCACCAAGCGTGTTCTGAAGGCAGGAGCAGCCCGGGTGTGGCACCAGGTACCCACATGGTACCTGTCACATACAGGTGTCACCAGCCGGCCACAGCTGTGGGCTGAGCTGAGGGCAGGAGGAGCAGCAGCCCCAGCAGTGCTGTAAGGATGTCCTGGTCCCCCCAGACCTCTTGGGGACCCTCTGTGGGAAATTCTTTCTCCTGGGGCTGGGCTCCCACCTGCCCTGCTGGGGCTTCAGCTGCACTTCTGCTCCTGAGAGCGATCCCCAGGGCGGGGAGCCTGTGCACCCTGAGCTCTGCAGCACCCACAGACCCCAGGGACATGTCCTGGCAGCTCCCGAGCTGATCCCGGGATCTCTGAGTCACATCAGGAAGACAAACCACTCTTCCCTCCCTAAAAAAAAAAAAAAAAAAAAAAAAGAAATCGGCATTTTCCGTAGGATGAACATTATGTACAAATACAACACAGGAGCGGAGCCTGCTTTGCTGTCCTGCAGCATTCCCAGAGGAATCCTGCGGCTCCCGAGCTCTCCCGCTTGCTGTTCCCGGCTGTGGCCAGGAGATGGGATGCTCGGCACAGCCCCAAGGCTACGGGAGCGTTTCCCGGCCGCTTCTGGAATTAGGCACTTGTGTTGCAGCTGCTGAGGATGAGGAGCTCGAACCCCAAACGCAGCCCCACTCTCTCACCAATCCCGGGCGCTCCAAAGAGCCATTTATTCAGTCAGATGGGATTTTTGGGGCAGAAAACAAAGGTTTTGTCCAACAGCTCTAACCAACCCCGTCCAACATCCCCAAAACTTTCTGTTTAGGGATTTTCAGAAAGCTCCTCTGAGCTTCCATCCCTGCCTGGTTTCTCACTGGTTTAACAGCACTGTGGATTTCACGGGATTATCTGGGGCCTCTTCTACCAGGGAACAAGCACCAGGACAAGAGGAATTGGCCCCAGGTTGTGTCAGGGAAGGTTCAGGTTGAATATTAAGGAAAATTCCTTCTTGGAAAGGGCTGTCCAGCTCTGCCACAGCTGCCCAGTGCAGTGGCGGAGTCCTCACGCCTGAAAGGATTAAAAAGCCACGTGGATGTGACACCTGGGGACAAGGGTTAGTGCTTGGCAGTGCTGCAGGGACTTCACAGCCATCCTGTGGCTTCCCAGGAGCTGCACAGCCCCATCCCTGCTGCCTGAGAGGGATCCCTGCTCCTGACTGTCCCTTGCACTCAGCCACTTCAGCCATGAAAACAAACCAGATTCTCAGTGCCTGAATGACAGGGCTGTGACACAGCCAGCGCTGAAGTGCTGCCCTTTGCATTCATGCTTGAATTTTACAAGTGAAATGCGACCTCCAGAAGAGCTAGCACAGGTTCTGCTCCGAACAATTTGGAGAAAAATGTTACCTCGTTTGAAGTTTTCATCCTGCAGCTGCAATTTAATTCTTCAATCCCCACAGCAACAGTTTTCTTGTAAATTAACAGCATGAAATATATTAGGAAATTAAAGTAGCTTCTTTGTCAGTTATGTTTTTGTGCCTTCTTATCTTTCTGGTCTATATTTAGAATACAAGATGTTATTGATCAAGATCTCATAAAAATGATTTACAATAGTTAATAATTACTGTATTAATGCAGCAGACTGCAGCAAAAATTAATGCAGGCTGTGTCTGCTGGGCTGGATTCAGCACTGCGCACTCGAGCAGCAGCAAAACAAACCCCAGAGCTGTGAGGGATGTCCCAGGAGAATGTTCTTATTCTGGGAGATGCCAGAGGTGACACCGTGGAGCCTTCACCATCCTGCTCCATTCCCAGCCCAGGGGTGGGGTGGACCAGAGCAGGCTGGAGAGGTGTGGATCACTGGGACTGAGGGAAAACACCCTGAAAAATGACAAGGTTAAACAACATTTCTGTGCCAAACTGAATTCTGCTGCAGCCTGACTCATCTGGCACAGCAAGGCCCAGGGCAAGGGAACGTGGAGCATCAGCAGTGCCCGTTCCTGTTCCTGCATCCCTGAAGAACTCCCAGGGATGAGGGACCCGGGGCAGGGCAGTGATCCAGTTGAAAGGAAAAACAGGATGTTTTCCTGCACCAGGAACCTCTGACTGACCCAAATGGGCTCTGGGAAGTGGTGACAGTGACAGAGCTGATGACAGGATTTGAAAGGGTTTGTCATGTATTCCATGGTAAAGTATATTCAGTATATTCAGCATTTTACTGCACCAAATTGGAGAGGGAGCACAGTTTGATCCAGGCTTTAATCCCAAGGGCTGGCCTTCCTTCCTAGACAAAGAGCACCATGAATTTAGTGAGACAAGTTCTCCCTCTACAGATCTTTTTGGTAGTGATAAAAACCTGTAATAACCAGCCCTGTGCCTCTGCCACAGTCCCTTGATTTCAGACATCTGCAAAAGGTGAACACCCACAAAGAAAACAAGGAAGAGACAGGTTCCCCGTGACACCATAAAAATGGGGTCCTTTCCCTGCACCTTTTACAGAATCCAGCAGGTAAAGTACCAGCACTAAGCTACCAGCAGCTGCTCTGAAATTTTGGGGTGTTTTGGGTTTTTTTTGTTTGTTTTCCTCCCTCCAATGTGTCTCCACCCTGAGACCTAAAACACCAGGAGCCCCATTCAGGGTCAGAACATTGTCAGGTGCTTAAAACACCAATCTCTGCTTCAGAAAGGCGCCCCTGAAGTCCAAGGGATGTTTTATCCATCCATTGGCAGCGTTTGGCAGTGGAGCAGAGGTGGGGCTTGGTGCTGCAGGGGTGGGAGAGGAGCAGGGGACACGACTCGGGTCACACCCAGCTCCTGCTGGGACACGGGCCAGGGTCCGGATCCAGCTCTTTCCAGCTCATCAGCAC
>CM031862.1:426142-437156 GCA_018697195.1 Certhia americana
TGCTCCCTCAAACCCCTGTCACAGCAGTCTGGGCTGGTCACTGGGCCCCTGTTTTACACTGAAGTGGCCCAGCTGGGGCCAGGCTCTGCACTGGGGGGCTCAGGTGGTGGGATGGGTATGGAGGGATGCCTGGTGCCCATCCCACAGTGACAGCAACGTGTGACACTGTCTGCACACGACATCCCCAAATGCTGCTGGCAGCATTCCTGATGGTTGCTCTGACCTTGGGGAGCTCTAAGCCAGCTGCACTCCCGTTTCCTTGGCCTGCTTGAAGCCAGCAGGAATCAGTCAGAGGGTTAATCCCTCATTCCAGGCCCAAGGAATGGAGCCATGCTAATTCTTTCCTGTAGATTTGCTAATTTGATTTTTCTTTTCCTGAGACTTCAAAGCCAACCTCCAGAGGAGATCTTCCTAATCAGCAAGGAGAAAAGGAAATCACTTATTTAGTGGGAAGGATGTAGATGTACCAAAGGGAAACATTTCCATTTTCTTTTTATAGCTATGAAAAACAACTTTACACAGCGAGTCCCCTAAATTCTATTTTTATTGCAAGGAACTGGAGTTTTGGGACCCTTCCATGCAGCCGTCTTGTCTCTGTACTTGTAAACAACAACTTCACTGAGATGAGGTGAACTGGATCATCTTTTCCTTCTTCAAAACATTTTATGGTATGGATCAGAAGAGGAGGAAGGAGGCCAGAAGGAAATAAAGTGCTCCTGAAGAGTGCAAAGCCAACCCTTCAATCTAATCTGGGTTCTGAGTCCATCCTGCCCGTTCCACATGCCCTGTGAGCAGTTTCTGATCCCACAGCAGTCCAGGCTTTGGCCTGCACTGGGTGCTAATTGCAGAGCCCAGACACAAATCTAAATCACCCAATGCTGAGTGACTCACAAGGGAACCTGGGCACGGGGTGGCTTAATTAATTGATGAGATATTAATTCCACGAGGCACCCAGCAGGCTGCAGACAGCACCAGGGAGCTGAAGGGACAGCGTGAACCTCAGCACCCAGGGCTCTGGCAGGGGTGGGTGGCAGCACTGGGGGCACTGGAGGCACTGGGGACACTGGGGCACTGGGTCTTTGCTGTGGGCACTGTGGGCACTGGGGCACTGCGGACACTGGGAGCACTGGGGACACTGGGGACACTGGGGTGTGTCTGTGGGCACTGGGGCACTGTGGCACTGTGGGCACTGGGTCTGTGCTGTGGGTACTGGGGGCACTGGGGACACTGCAGGGTCACACTCTGTCCCCTCTGCCACCACCGAGGGCAGGGAGTGCTGCCAGCTGGAGGCACGAGGAGCGTTTCACTGTTTGAAGCCCAAAGTGTGTTTAATTTCAGAAATTCTCTGCCAGTGCCCCTGCTCTGCAGCAGTGACAGTGCCAGGCTGTGTGTTTGGGTGTCACCAGGGGCAGGGGCAGCGCTGAGCCCTGTCCTGGTGAGTCCACCTGGGCACTTGGGCAGGGCGGAGCTGGTCACCAACCACCCTGGGAAGCCTGTGGAATTCCCAAGCCTTTCTTTCATTTATCAAAATTTCTTGAAACCTGACGTGAGCTCCGGACAAGCTAAGCCATACCTTCCTACCAGCTGGGATCCACGGTGGACAAAAGCAGAACAGCAGATTTATTTTGGTTTTGTGACAAACCCAACGACTTCAGTAAAAATACAACCCTCCTTGGGGAAGCACCAGCCAGGCTCCCTCCTGATGCACAACACTCGGTGTGCCCTGCAGGAGCAGCTCTGGGCAGGGGGAGGAGGAGGAGGAGGAGGGGGAAGAAGAAGAAGAAGAAGAAAAGGAGAAGGAGGAGGAGGAGGAGGAGGAGGAGGAGGAGGATGCCCTTGGCCATGCAGCCGTTCCCAAACTGTAAATACCACGGAGGTGAGCGAGCAGAAATAACCCAGCTGGGTTTTTTTTTTACCTTTTTTCTTTTCACCCTTGTCCAAAAGCCGTGACCCAGCGATTTCCCTGGTCTTTAACCTACACAGCTTTCCCTGAGGCTCGGCTGTTTCCAAGTGAGCCTGAGCTGCCTGAGTCAGACTGGGCTCCCTGCCCACCCTGCTCCCCATCCCCATCCCACCCTGCTCCCCATCCCTGCCCACCCTGCTCCCCATCCCCACCCTGCTCCCATCCCATCCCCATCCTGCAGCCTCCCTGTCCCAGTGTGGTCTCTTTGGTTATGCAGACACGACTGGCCAGAGCCTGCACAGCCCCAGATGCTATAAATGGACACACAGTGATCCTGCCAAAGTTTTATTTTTTTATTCTAGCCAAGATTTGTGCTTGAATCTTCTCCGTACGTGAATTCCAAAGGGATGCAGCCCTCTTTGAGGAGAACATTTCTTCTACGAGTTCTAAACATACTGACCCATCCATTTGTATGTGGCCTTTCAATAAAAACTACTGAGGATTATTATCATTATTTTATTATTATTATTATTGCTATTACTATTATTATTACTATTATTACTGCTATTATTAGCACCAGCATGGACATGCAGTATGGGGAGGCTGTGCTGGCACAGGCTGCTCCTGCCCCAGCACTGGGGCTGCAGGGCTCAGTGTCTGTCCAGGCAGGAGGGTCTGGTGCACACTGAGCACCACCCACAGCAGCACAGCCAGTGTCACCTGGGGCTGAGCAGCCTCAGGGCTCATCAATACCAACCTGCCATCATTTCTGGGTTATTCTGGAACTTCGTGCACAGGAGGCAGAGCCCAAGCTGAGTGTGCAGAGCACACGTGTGCTCAGCAGTGGGACAGTCACACTCGTGCAGCGTTTGGCCCAGGTGCCTGGAATGGCTGTTTGCACACCCTACCAGTATGGAAAATTAATCCTGAGGAAAGCAAACACTCCAGTCTCACATTCCTGGTACTGTAGAGATGCTTACTCTGGTTTTTATTGCTAGAAAATTCTTCCTTTTGATGTCCTTTGAAAGCGTGTCCTTTGAACCCCAGCACCTTGCTGTTGGCTCTCACTGCCAACAGCCCAGAGACCTCAGCTCCAGTTTCAGGCTGCTCAGGAATTGCTCTCACAGATCACTGAGCTCTGAGCAAGAGGCACTGGTGAAATGCAGAGCTGCAGCTTGCCCCCAAACCACAGCATTTCCAATTCTCTCCTGCATCTCCAGGATCTGTGATATTTAGAAACAGTGCTTGCCACTGCTGAAAGTAGCAGCCACAGCGTATTTGCCATCACATACGAGTGGCTAAATATAACACCTGATGGCAAATGGCAACAAACAGGGTGGTTATGGCCTGGGATAAACCCAGCAGACAAATAAACCTCAGCCATGGGTAAATAAACAAGCACATCAAAGACAGTCCCGTTCCCTTTCCAAGAGCCCATTTGGAAATGGACATTTCTGTGTGTAACTGGTGAATTTGCAGAGGAAATGAACCAGGCTTTAGGCTCAGTGCTGCAGTGCAGGGGTGAGCCACGGCTGTGCTGCCCACCCTGCCCATCCCACCCACTGCAGGGACAGGGGGGGAAGGAGCAGAGGGGGGGCTCAGCCCAGACCCCAGACCTGAGCCTGGGCACGAGGGGGATCCCGGAGTCCCCGTGGGCACCCAGGGGACCCTCCATCCGCCAGCCCTCCATGGCAACTCTGCACACGTGTGAGAAGCACAAAACTTATCCCCACCAGGAAACAAGAGAGGTCAAAGCCTACTCTTGGCCTCTGGATGCTGGAGTACAGGTATTGGGGATGGTGGCTTGTCCCCCGCTTTTCACAAGTGTAGAAGGAGCCAGCTCGAGTGCCAGTGGGTGGTTTCTCTCTGGACTGCACCTCTGGAGCTGCACAGAATGCAGCTGCTCCTGCATGGCTTCACAGCACTGCAATACAGGCAGTGGTCACAAGCAGCCAAGGGTTTAACCAGCCTGGCCATAACTCATCTCTGCTTTCACTCACTCAGCTTTCAGACCCTGTCACAGCTATTTATAGTTTCCATACTGAGTTCCTGGACAGATGAAACCTCAGCATCTCATGGAAAAAAACAAGCAGGGGCAAAATAAAAGGCCACGGAATATTAAAAAAATCCTCGAATTCTCGAACTGCCTGATCCAGAAGCAGAACAAGCACAGGCTCATTCCTATCACCTGGCACTCACACTGCCTGGTCAGCAAACTGCTCAAGCTCAGGCAGAGCTCCCCTTTCCTCTCCCCATTCACAGATGGTTAGCACCTCCTGTTTGTCCTTTTAGCTCCTTTGTCTGTGGAAGTGCAGCCATGAGTCACCCAAAGCACACAGGCAGCCCCAGATAAGAGCACCACCAGGTAAATAATGGTAATAATCCTATTCCAGCAGCCCATAGGTGCACGCTCCATGGGCGAGGGTCAATCCTGGGGACCCCAGCTGGAAGCAGCAGCGTGGCCACAGAGGGGAGAGCTGCTGTGATGGCCCTCAAACCCCCAGCCAGGGCTAGGGTGGCAGTGGGAGCCACGGGATCCACTGCTTGCTTGAGGAAGGCAAACTCTTCCCTTTCAAAGCAGATGACAGGCCACTGTTTGGATTCTTTCAAAGGAAAACTCCGCATTGTTGATGCATAGAAATGTCTTTTTTTTTTTTTTTTTTTTTTCTTCTCCAATTCCTTTTCTTTAAGCCTAAAATTGTGCTTCCCTCAGATGCCAGGGAACATAACACAGCCAGCAATGCAGTAGTGGCCAGGCACATATTGCCCATCAGATTCAGATCCTGCAGCGATCAGCTCTCAAACGTGGCACTCAACTCCATGAAACTTCTCCTCTACTGACTCAAAGAACTAAAGAGAGTAACACTTTCCCCCTTGGAACCTTCCTAGCCAAGATTCCCAGGGCCAGGTCCCAAGCAGGAGCACAGACCTTGGTCCACAGCGTGTTCTTGGCCAGAGCTCTGTGGGGCATTAACTCTGCTGGCTCAGTCAGCCCTGACCTTCCTGTCACACACGGCTCATGCTCTTCTCCTTGCCATGAGTACCCCGTTTATAAACACAGTTTCCCTCTCCAGATTAGCTGTGTCTCTGCTGAGCTGCGTTTGCTCTGTGGTGCCACTGTTTGGACACAAACTCCCAGGGCTCCTCCTGTGTGCTTCCCCCAGCCCCACAGCATCCCGAGGCCACCTGTCTCCAGCCCCACAGCCGGGGGGCTCTGGGGTGCAGCTTCCCCCCCAGCCTGAGGCAATGCCCCAGCCCCTGCTCCCACGGGCACCTCTCAGCCCCTCCAGCCACCCAACCCCTCCTCTGCCCTTCTCCTGTGCCAGTCAGGGCAGCAAGACTTGTCTGTGCTTCTGCAACACCCGAAGAGGTTAAGACTGGTGGGAGAAGAGCTCTGTTCCCTCTGGGTGAGGTTTGATTGCTCTG
Organism: Certhia americana; assembly: GCA_018697195.1. Taxonomy (NCBI): domain Eukaryota; kingdom Metazoa; phylum Chordata; class Aves; order Passeriformes; family Certhiidae; genus Certhia; species Certhia americana. The sequence goes on from CM031862.1 coordinate 431,472, forward strand.
GGAGGGGTGAGGGCCGGGATCCCAGGGCTGTGCCTGGTGTGACTCAGCAGAGCCTCCCTGGCTCTGCACTCTGCAGCCACTCCATCCTCTGGAGGAGCCCCACGTGTCACTGGCAGGGTGTGAAGTGTGGAGATGTCCTGGGGTGCTCCAACCATCGCTCCTGGGGGGCTCAGACTGACAGAAGACAAGAAGAGTGCCCTGTGAGCCAGCTACCGAGGTGTGATGTGGGCACGTGGTGTATGGACAGCCACAGCTGGTCAGAAAACCCCACTCAATCCACAAACTTCAGGCTGAAAACCAGGGCCACTGTCACCAAACCCACCCCTGCTGGCAAAGCCAGATTACACTGCAGCAATCGTGGCACATCCTGAAGGATGTCCTGCTAGCAGCTTATGTCCCTCTAATCAGCCTGGCTCATCAGCACGTCCCACCTCATTAGTGCTGGTGCTGAGGTGTCCAGGACTGAGAGAGGAGATTTTCTTTTCCCTTTTGAAAGATTCCTGTGCATCAGCCTGCAGCACCTGCCATCACTGTCTGCATCACACACTGTGCTCACCTGGGGACTGGGGGACATTGCTGTTGGAGCTGCACAGGTTGGGCCAGGACAGCCCTGCACCGCAGGGTGTGACACAACTAAAACTGACCAGAAGACATGACCTGGTCATGAAACAGATCCTGTGTGTGCTTCAGCTGAAATACTGGTTGGTTCACAGCCCCCAAAGCCCAGCCAGCTGCAGCAGCCTGTCCAGACAGTGGCAAATGGGGCAAAAGGAGCAGAAGCGCAAGAAAGGCAGGGAATAATTTGCTCAAAGGTAAAAGTTTTCTGGTTAGGACTGCAAAAAGTTTTGGGACCAAGGTGGAGCTCATTTGTTAATTCCCGAAACGACACAGGCATCTCTTGTCCGTGTTCCTGGTTACAGGAGAGGCTCCCCGAGCCCAGTCCCGGTTCTGACCCAGTCCCGGTTCTGACCCAGTCCCGGTTCTGACCCAGTCCCAGTTCAGCCCGGGGGTCACCGAGGGCGAGCCCAGCCCTGCCAGCCAGCAGCCCCAGCTCCTTTCTGCCCATGATGTGCTGCAGGGACTGTTCTCCACAGGCACAAACGGAGATTTAGGGGGATTTAGGGGGGCTCCATCAGTGCCTGTCCCCCCCGGCTGGTTCCAGCGGGGATTCCTGCTGGCTGTGTCCCCGCAGGAGCCCGGCACGGGCTGCACCTGGAGCTCTCCGCTATCATTTACAGCGCTCCCCAAGCAACAGCATCTAAATTTAGTCCTCCACCGAACTCCCTCTCTGCAGGAAGCGTCAGGTTTCCGCTGGCCCCTGACACCCCACACCAGCACCCCGTGTCCCAGGACAGCCTCCCAGGAAGGGAGACAGCCTTCAGATCTCACAGAAGGGTCCGAGGATGGAGGGGAGCCCACCTCAGCACCCCGAGGGACCCCTTGCCCTCCCTGCACTCGGAGGAGCTGCAGCAAACAACGCAGGCAAGGATTTCTGCAGCACAGCTCCTGCCTGTGCTGCCCCTGAGACGGGGCCAGGAGGGAAACAGCACTGCTGATGCTCAGAATTCCAATATCTCACTGAATTCTTCCCCTCAGTCCTGGCACCCACAATAAAACCACCCAGCTACAACCCGTGTCTCACTTCCCACCTTCATGTCTGAGAAGGGAGAGACACCTGAGTCCATCAAAGGGAATATTAACCCATCATTTGGTTTCCTCCCTGGAAAAACACAGATTATTTCCCCTGCTGCCCTCCAGCCTCTCCAGCTCCATTTTTCTCTCCTTCCACCCATCAGGATCTCCTCTGGGATGAGATCCAACCCAATGGTGCTGGGCTTCCCCAGGCCAGGGGGAAGCTGGACCTGGCCGGAGCGCTCTGAGAGAGACAACTGCAAACATTGCAACAACTTATTGCCAGTACATGGATTTAGGTGACTAGGCCTAAGAACTGCAATTAAAAGGCCAACCCAAAATGTCTGAAATGCCCAATTGCTAGTGCATAAACTAGATTTCTAGTTCATTTATTGCCTTTCAGTCAGAGCCCCGAGTCACTGGAATAACAGGCTCCCTGTGTTTGTCTGGCTTTTCAGTTCTGCTGCAAACAAATGTTTATTGACCTAAGTGGCACTTCCTCTCGCAGACATCAGGAATGTGATGGCTGGCTGCTGTATTTTCAAGCAATTCAGTGACACGAGGGATTGCTGCCACTGTAGCTGTTAATATTTGCAATACTGCAGAGTTGATTTCAATCTCTCAGGGACAAGGAAGTTTCTAAGAGATCTCACCTGATCCCTTCTGGCGGGGTTTTTTTGGGGAAGGTGTGACATGACACGGCCCCTCTGAGTGATGTAACAGCCCCGAATCTGCTGTGAGCTCTCTGGTGAGAGCTGAGCTCTGCTTCCTGTGAATTCTGTGCCAGCAGCGGTGCAGAGGGCACGGCTGGGACCTGTGGGGACAGCGCTGCTGCCAGCCCCTGCAGCGGATGGGAGCAGTAAGAACATATTTTCTAGACAGGAAAACAGCACAATTGGTCAGGGATGTGTCTCGGCATGACCTCACTTCTCTTTACGGTCGGTTTCTGCAGACCAGGCTGCACCTTTAGTTCCTGGCAGTCCCAGCCCTTCCCCTCCTGGTTCCCCTCCTGGCCCTGTCCCTGTTCCTGCCAGCCCTGATGGTTCCCTGGGCACTGAGTCCCGTGGGACTGAGCTGGACACGGGGCTGTGGCCAGTCTGGGGGACCCATTCTGGTGTGAAATGTGTCTGGGGTTTGTTTCTGCAGCGGATGCAAAGTGCTTCCAGAAGGAATGACTCCTGCAGCCGTGAATTCCCAAAGGACAGAGGCCCTGACTTCTGGCCACAGCAGCACAGGTCCTGCTCTGCAAGGGCAGCACTGGTAAACAGCAGCTTGGTTTGCTGACTTGGAGCAAAGGGAAAAGCCCAAAGCCCTGCACAAAAAATGCTTTTCGAAGCAGAATGCTGCTCCACATGTCCCAGAGACACGTTGGTGGCTCCTTATCAAGGAAATTCTGGTGGCACCACCCAAGAAAGAGCATCCATCACCACCGTGCAAGGAGCTGCTCTGAACTGCTGGTCGTAATTCAGCCCCAGGATCTGGAGTGGAGGGGGGTTGGGAACCCATTAATTACAGCTGATAATTAACATCTGTCACAAGGAGAACAGTTTAACCTTGGAACCAGGATGAATTCAATGGGGGTGCAAAGCTGTCCTGGTGAGAGCAGCAGCAGCCCCCTGGCACAGGGGCAGTGATGCTGGGACCAGAGAGAACAATTTAATGCCACAGGTTTAATTCAGCCAAGCACCAGCTTTCTTCCAGGGCCTCCTGCAGCCTGCACCAAGGAGGGGACACCAGGTTGTGTCCAGGTTTTCTCCCCACTCAGGGCTGCTGGGCAGGAGCAGCCCCTGCACACACACAGGGGCCGGGGCATGGGGGTCTCACTGCCCCTCCACACTGCTCCAACACAGCCAAATCTGGCTCCTTTGGCTCCTCTGTGCTGGCTCTGATCAGAGCCCAAGGGTCTGCAGAGCAGAGGAGAGATGGAGCTGGGCCCTTCCCTTGGGAATGTCACAGATTTCAGGTCTCTGAACACAACAAACCCGGTGCAGCTACAGCTCCACGAGACTCAGGAGTTGGCAGCCTGTGAGCAGAGGGTGGGGAGCTGTGAACACAGGCTGGGGAGCTCTCTCAGAATCACTGAAGGTTGGAAAAGAGCCCCAGCACCCTCGAGTCCAGCCTGTGACAGATCCCCTCCTTGGCACCCAGAGCACTGAGTGCCATGTCCAGTTATTCCTTGGATGGAATTCCTTCCACCTCCAGGGATGGGGACTCCATCACCTCCCTGAGCAGCCCCTGCCAAAGCCTGACCACCCTTTTCCCACCATTTGTACAGGAGAAGTGGCACTCACTCGTGTAGCTCTCACAGCCATTTTGTGACTGGGTTATACTGAACAAGCCTTTTTCTTTCAGCTGAAAAGATGCTTTCAGAAAGAGGTCATAGATAGAAAGGTGAAACAGATGTTCCCAAAGGCAATTCCTGCCCAGACCCCTACTCCTGTTTCTTGAAATTACTGCAATTATCATACCAAGAGCTGTTTCATGTGTCAGGGACTATCCCCTGAGGCTGAGCTGGCAGCACAAATTAGCAGCTGACAGCGTCTGGCACCAGGGAGGAAAAAATTACCTGTATATTGTAATAAACTTGGTTAGTTCAAGCCATGGAGGGAACAGCCGCTTGGGAAAATGTTGGTGAAATTTTTGGTTCATGATCCCATCATGTTTTCCAGGGGGAACATGGACTTTTCACAGAGAACATATGTGATCTTGCTTCCTCAGACACCTTTTTGGGGGGACTGCAGAAGAAAACATCAACTCCAGAGAAAAGCTAAAAACTACAGAATTCATAGGATCATAGAATCTTCATTGGATGTGAGCCACAGGAATCATCGAGTCCCTCTCCAGGCCCTGCATGGGACACCCCCAAAAATCCCACCCCAAACTCTCTTCTGTGCTCCCCCATTACCAACTTCAACATTTAATGTTCCCAAAATCAACCCTGTCCTCCCCAAACCCCTCTCACTGGGCCATTACCCCAACTACCTGACCCATCTAATTCAGCACGGACTCACAGGGAGTTATTTCCAAATTTAAAACATCCTCTCACACTGAAATTCACCCATGGATCTGACTGGAGACTGCAGCACAGGCTCTGAGCTTTTTATGTGCTAGGACCCCCTTGGGAGACCAGCACACACCCACATAACGCCTTTGAAGCCTCACACCCTCTCCTGCCAGGGAAGAGACCCAAATTCCAAAATTATCCACCCCAAATGAGCCTTTTCTCAGCCTCCTCTGTATCAGCAGCCAGTGAGTAATTCACAGTGGGTCTAAGATTAGAGAATGAAGCGCTGTGACTCATCAGCCAAGCCTCTGTGCCGCCGGGAAAATACAATTTCTCTTTAGCAACAGAGGTTCAGCTGTGGAAATTATAAATAATTAGGGTTTGGAGAGGCTGAGGTAACATGAGGATTCTTATTTAAACCCGAGTGATATTGGTGCATCTGGAGCCTTGGTGTCAGTGAGGGTGGCAGCAGCGCTCGGACCAGCAGAGCCTGAGCCCAGCCCATGAGCTCAGAGCCAGGGGCAGAGCAGAGCTGAGCTGAGCTGAGCTGAGCTGAGCTGAGCCGAGCTGAGCCGAGCCGAGCCGAGCTGAGCTGAGCTGACAGAGCAGAGCCGAGCTGAGCCGAGCTGAGCTGAGCTGAGCCGAGCCGAGCCGAGCTGAGCTGAGCTGGCAGAGCAGAGCTGAGCTGAGCTGAGCCGAGCCGAGCCGAGCCGAGCCGAGCTGAGCTGAGCTGAGCCGAGCAGAGCCGAGCTGAGCTGGCAGAGCAGAGCTGAGCTGAGCTTAGCCAAGCTGAGCTGAACCGAGCCATGCCCACAGTGCCAGCTGGCTGGGAAAGGGCCGTGGGCAGGACCCAGGCAGGCAGGATCCCAGTCCAGGCTGGGTGAGCTCTGGCCCTGCCCGGCTCCCTGCCCAGCTCTGCCCAGCCCTGCCCAGCTCTGCCCGGATCCCTGCTCTGTTCCCTGCCCAGTTCTGCCCGGATCCCTGCCCAGTTTCCTGCCTAGCTCCCTGCCCGGCTCCCTGCTCTGTTCCCTGCTCTGTTCCCTGCCCGG
>CM031862.1:443051-467358 GCA_018697195.1 Certhia americana
AGTGAGCAGCCCTAAAACCTGTGCCACACCAACCACATCAGCTCCAGCTGAGTTGGAGGTGCAGGAGACCCCAGCTGGAATCTTGGACACACAGCGTTAACACCATGGAAGATCACAAACCTTCAAACCCCCCCCAGTTGAGGTTTGTGACTCAGAGCACAATGAACCAAGGACACCAAACACAGGAAGAGGATCACATCTCCAAAGCTGCTGACATGGCAGCAGCACTGCTTCTGCAGACAGGGGACCCAAAGTGACACTGATTCACTCAGACTCAGCATCCAGAATGATCCTCAGCACTGCCCACACAATGCAGAATGCAAAGAGCTGATTCAATACCCAGGAAGATCTGTCCACAAAGCTGTGTTCCAGAGCAGGGCTGCAATCAGGTTTCAGACACTCCTTCAGTGTCTGGCAGAAGCTGGGAGGCCTCACCCCAGGGCTCTGTTACCTGCAGCCAACAGAGGACAAATTCATACCTAACCCTGCAGGAGAAGCTATTTGTCTTCTGATGAACACAGTGACTTTCAAGAACACACAACAATCTCACTTGCAGGTTTATCCATTACACCTAGGAAAGCCTTCCTGAGGCCCAGGGACCTGGGACAATATCCCTCAAGTGTCTCTGAAAGCACTGACCCTTTAGAGACAGATTACAGAGTGAGAAGATCTTGTCTAAACAGGAAATAATGAGTTTCCTGGCTGAGGAGGGTTGGATTCTTTGGGATTTCACACTGGGAGGAAGGAAGGAAGGATCACACCAGAAGCACAATGCCAAACAGGTGCCAGGGAAGGGTCCTGCCATTGCCAGGGCAGATGGGGCTCCTCCATGGGGACAGGGACTGGGGCCAAACCCCTGCTGCTCTGGGAACCACCTGAGGGCAAATATGGATTCTGTCCTGTGGGACCAGAAAGCTGGGGCTACAGCAAGATAAAGAGCTTGATAAAGAGCAAAATGCTTTAAAACAGCTGGATGCTCCTTGGCTTGGAAGGCTGCAACCTCAGTTTGGAGTACTGGAACCTCGGTTTGGAGTGCTGGAACCTCAGTTTGGAGCACTGGAACCTCAGTTTGGAGTGCTGGAACCTCGGTTTGGAGTGCTGGAACCTCAGTTTGGAGTGCTGGAACCTCGGTTTGGAGCACTGGAACCTCGGTTTGGAGTGCTGGAACCTCAGTTTGGAGCACTGGAACCTCAGTTTGGAGCACTGGAACCTCAGTTTGGAGCACTGGAACCTCAGTTTGGAGTGCTGGAACCTCAGTTTGGAGCACTGGAACCTCGGTTTGGAGTGCTGGAACCTCAGTTTGGAGCACTGGAACCTCAGTTTGGATTATTGGAACCTCGGTTTGGAGTGCTGGAACCTCGGTTTGGAGCACTGGAACCTCGGTTTGGAGTGCTGGAACCTCAGTTTGGAGCACTGGAACCTCAGTTTGGATTATTGGAACCTCGGTTTGGAGTGCTGGAACCTCGGTTTGGAGCACTGGAACCTCGGTTTGGAGTGCTGGAACCTCAGTTTGGAGCACTGGAACCTCAGTTTGGATTACTGGAACCTCGGTTTGGAGTGCTGGAACCTCGGTTTGGATCACTGGAACCTCGGTTTGGATCACTGGAACCTTGGCTTGCAGCTGGGTACCTGTGCCTGGGGGTCCCTGCACCTGAGCTCTGCAGCCAGTCTCGAGGGGCTGCACCCCACAGGACAGCCCTGGTGTGTGTGCAGACACACAGAGAGGACAGTGACAGCCCCTCCTACCCTCTCACTTCATCCCTGGAAAGCTGCAGAAATTTATCTTTACAAACCCCCTTCCAGCAGGGAGCAGCAGCTGATGCCCCACGTTCCAGGCATCGCTGCCACCTCTGTCCAGGTGTGAGTGACCAACACAACACGTGTGGGCTGACTCAGGTGCTTAGCTGAGTGTCCAAAGGAGAGCCAAGGCAGCTCCCCTGAAGCCAAGTGCATGTTCAGAATTAAAAAAATGAAGTTTGGGATCAAATAAAGCCGTTCATAAATCCAGACTGAGCAGCTGAGGGCAGGAGACAATTTATCTTTGGAGGTTGCAGCACCCCAAGTGTGCTGCTTATTTTGAGGATTATTTTCCATCACAAAGCAATTAACAGCAGGCTGTAATTGAGCATCACCAAATCAGTCTTTCTCCAGCCATCTCTCCTTGGGGGAAGCACAGAGAGGCTTTGCTAGCAGCACTGGTCCAGTCCTTCCTTCCTTCCCATGGGATCCCCATCTCTGGCCCACTGGATGAGGTTTTGGAAGTCTCTCAAGGCACCAGAATCCAGCTGAGCTGAGCAGGCTGGCAGCTCTGTTTTCCAACACCAGTGCTCTCTAACTCCATCATCCAAGCATCCCTATGACAAAGCCTGCACTGAGGGTTTCTGTCTTTGGAAAGGACTCTTTTCCACATGAATGAGTGGCTCAGGTTATTGGCTTGCAACAAAACAGAGCAAGTCATCACTCACAGGGGAAGTCAAACTAGTAATTTGCTACAATTCATTTCTTCAGCTGCAGAGAGCACACAGGAAATATCCTTTATAAAGAAACCCAGGCTGACTGATCCTGCAGTAGCCCGGATTAGATGAAACAGGAACTGGTGCTCAGTGAAGGCATTCGCTCCTTTAGAAATCCATCAGCTTAATGAGAATAGCCTTCATTAACACCTGCCCAGCCCCTGGCTGCCAGACACAGCAGGAGTGCCCAGGCCAGGAGGATGAGGCCAATGCAGCATCAGGCTCCTGGAGGAGCAGCTCTGCTCTCCCACCCAGGTGAGGTGATGTTCACCTGCAGGGAGGGGAACCCTCCTGCTGCCCACGGGCACCTTGGGGTGGGCAGGAGGCACAGGCACAGCCCTCACACACCCCAGAGGGACACTGTCACCCCTGCTCATGGCAGGGTGCCCTGTCAGAGAAGCAAAGAGCACTGACAGCCGAGTGCAGAGCTGCAAACCTGGGGCACAGGGCTGGAGCTGTGGAGAGCACGAGCCCTCCAGGAGCCCAGGGATTAAACCCCATCTGTGCCCTCGCTGCGGACACCAGAGCATAGTTCAGCTGCATGTAATCTCAGGATGTGCAGAGTTCATTATCTGGCTAATGCACAGCCCATGTGTTCTGTGCAGGTACAGACAGCACACAGAACAGCTGCAGCAAGCAGATTTCAATAAAATAAACCAGGCCCCATGTGGTGGAATAACCCCATCCAGCAGCCAAGAGCCTGGCTTGCTTCCTCCCCCACCAGCGGTGCCAGGGAGAGAACTGCAAGGATAAAAGCTGGAGAACTCATGAGTTGAGAGAAAGACAAGTTAGTAGGGAAAGCAAAAGCTGCACACAAAGTAAAAGCAGAAATTAAATCCCTGCTTCCATGGGCAGGCATGTTCAGTCACCTTCAGGAGAACAGGGCCCTGTGACACCTAACTGTGACTTGGGGAAACAAATGCCATCGCTCCAGATGTCCCCCCTTCCTCCTCCTTCTCCCCATTTTATAAACTAAGTATGATGTCACATGGACTGGAGCAGCCCCTGGGCCAGCTGGGGCCACCTGTCCTGGCTGTGTCCCTTCCCAGCCTGGCTGTACGAGGGGCAGGAACAGCCTTGGCTCTGTGCAGGCCCTGTTCAGCAATAACAAAAACATCTCTACTTTATCAACCCTGTGTTCAGCACAAACCCAAACCACAGCCCCGTCAGTCACTGAGGAGCAAGCTAATCCTTCCCCAGCCAAAACCAGCACATCCCAGCTCACGCTCATCTCATCTTGCAGGACAGCAGCTCCACAAGGCTTTTCCAGTCAGCCCACACACTCCTGCTCACCTTGATCCCAGCACCACTGATGGCAACTTAGGGATAAAAAGAATACAACAGCTTGTATGTTTTTCAACATGAAGAGCCATCACATCGATTTTTGGCATTGAAGTCCTGAACTTTCACACCTGAACGTGAAAATGAGAAATATTCAATTGTTCAGCACAAAATGGGGCTTGGAGCAACCTGGGCTAGTGGAGGGTGTCCCTGCCCGTGTAGGGGGGTGGAACAAATGATCTTTAAGGTATCTTCCAAGCCAAACCCTTCTGTGATTCTGCAGTTTGTGTCACCCCAAGGAGCCTTTCTGTAAGTGCAGCTTGGAGGGGTTCAGTTCTGTACAAATACCTGCTTAAGCACCACAGTGGCAGGACGAGCCCCAAGCCTGCCTGGGAGGCCAGAGAGCTCCCTTGGGTGCCCCTTGGCTCCCAGCCTGCCACACTCCACACTTGCTGGGAAAAGGGGAAGTGTACCTGCAATTCTGACACCTCCACTTGAGGTCAAAAAACCCAAAAAAAGTAAATAAATGCGACTCAGCAAAACACACAGAGATTTTGGGTTGACTTTATTTGTAAAAGTTTTCAGAGAAACCAGTTTCTTTGTCCACACATCTCTGCCATTTCCTGCCCTGAGACCCCGGCACAGCCCCTGATCCTGTGTGGATGCTGCAGGCACTGGGTGCACTGGAGAAACCCTGGGGACACCCACCTGCCCTGCCTGCTGTGGGTGACCACAGCCAGCCTGAAGCTCCAGCTGGAGCCTGGGGACCCTCAGCCCTGCGAGCAGCTCACTGTGCTCCCAAGGGGCTTGCTAAGCCCTTGGGTGGATCCGATCTCCTCCAGCAGCTGAGGTCACAGCTCCTGAAAGCCGATCGCGTTGCCGGCCGTCGGCGCGGCGCAGGTGCGGGTAGAAATAGCACAATGTGGGGCCTGGTGGCATTTCCAAAGAATAATCCTGGGAGCAGAGGGTGCCTGGAGAGAGCCACGGCTGGCAGGACAGGGAGCAGCAAGCAGCACCCACCGAGGTGTCTCTGGAGGCAGTCCCTGGGCACAAGTGTTTTTGGGAAGGGCGGGATGTCACCCGACCTGCGGCTCCAACCAGCAGCGCTGGGCACACAAAAATGCAGCACAGTCCATTTGGGACTTGTTCTCCCACCTTGCATTAGCATGCAGAGACGCTGACTCCCAAGCTGTTTGCAGGAAGACTGTGAAACAGTAATTAAGTTGGATGCCTGGTTTTAGTGGACTGAAGCATCTAGAAAGCAGGCTGAGAAAAATCTCAAGCATTCCTCTTCTGAGCTGAAATATTCCATGTGACCAGGCAGGTGTGTTCAGAAATACAGCTATCACTCCAGGCATCCCATCACTTCGTATCAAGGTACAATATTTCTGTGGAATACCACTGGTAGGGCAGAAGAGGGGAGGGTAGAGGAAAGGAGGAGTGATTTATGCTGCTTCAGGAGCTGCTGGCAGCAGCACTGGCTGCATGGACACACAGAGCCCCAAACACCTTTGAAGGTGAAGTTCAGGTGATGTTAAACCAGGTGATGTTGCAGGTTTTACATTAGTGGTTTCTATAGACAGTGAGCCCTGAGTTTGCTGCACACAGCAGCAGTGTGATGGATGGCTTGATGGACTGACACTGAGGGTTTATTAAGCTCAGAGCAGTTAAAATGAAAGCCTGCAGCATCTGCAAGTTTAATGGTGCCACAGTCACAGCTTGGGGACAGGGGAGAGAGAGGAAGAATAAAGGATTTTCCAGACTGAAAAAGCAAAGGAATATACATCTGGTAAACTTGTTTGATGCAGAGATGTGGATGAAAACCTACCAGCAGTTTTCACTAGAGGTTTTACTGCATCTGCCATCAGGAGGATCCCAGAGCAGCAAACCCAGCCCTGCCTGTCCCTGCAGGGACACCCTCCCCACACAGCAGGGTTGGAGCAACACATGCTCCTTGGAAAGCCCCTGCCCCAGCACACGATGCATTCCTGGTGGGATGGAATGTTTCCAAAAGGGGGGGACCTTGGGAAACACAGGTCTGCCTCCCTCCTGTGCCTCAGCCCAAGGCACAGCTGGAGCCACAGCCACTGCTCATTCCCAATAAAACCAGCCCAAGGGTCCTCACTGCCCCTTCCCAGCCCTCAGGTGGGCTTTCCTTAAGGGAAAGGCAAACATCTGTCACTCCAAGCCAGGGACAACTGCTTTGCTTGTGCCTGGAGCTGGCTCCTTGGTGCCACACAGAGCACCACGAGATGCTGAGCAGACATGTCTCTCTCTCTCCTGGCACTACTCTAAACCAAGTCTCACAAGTTGGAGTTCTACTCTCTAATAGGCTGCTATTCTGCCTGTTGTTTTTCCAGAAACTTGTTTTACTTAATTAAAACCCTGTCATTACCTGACTAGTACTTTCCTTGCAAAGAAATCCCAAGGACAAAGCAGTAACAACAAGAAGTGATCCTACCAGCTTTTCCAACTCAAACAAAGTTTAAAAAAAATATAAGAAATTCCAATTTTTCCAGTTTTGTGCATCCACAAATGACCTGTAGTGTTTGTATGTTTTTCCAGTAACTACCCTCTGCAGGACACATCACATGCCACAAGACTGAAAGTTTCACAATAGAAAGTGTCACCAGTCACAAACGTCTGCTGTGCCCAGGATTAGCATGAGTGGTGTCAGTGTTGAAGCCACCCCTTCACCCCATGGGCTCCTTCTGATGGCCAAAACCTTTGTGCCTGTGCTGGTGAAGCTCCAGCCTGACAGATTTCACCGTGTTCCCATGAAATCTTCCCAGGTTACCCACAGCAGCTGTGGCTGCCCCATCCCTGGCAGTGTCCAAGGCCGGGACTTTGAGGTTTGGATCCACCTGGGATAATGGAAGGGGTGGAATGGGAGGGACTTCAGGATCCCTTCCAACCTAAACCCTTTCCTGCCATCCTTCAGGACAGGACAATCAATGAGCAGCTGAAGGAAACATTTCAGTTCTACCTTGTGGAAAACCAAGGAGAGCAACAAAATTCAATCCAAAGAGAATTAGGTACAGGCAACTCTCTGAAATAACGAGCAGCTTTGTAAGTGATGTACCAAAACTCCAGACATGCTGGTCTAACTGAGAAACGAGGTAAATGTGACATGTGGAACACAGGAAGTTGTGCAATTCTGCTTTTCTAGTTTTGCAGTTCTTTATCCAACAGTCATGTTGTCTTCTCCCTGGCAGACTGTGCTGGCAGCTAAGCTCAGACATGTAAGGCAGGAAATCCCCTGCAGAAAGCCAGCTGAAGGAGCCAACAAAACAGTGATATCTGATAAATGTATGTACCCATGTACACATGGAGAGGTTTGGCTGAAGAGCACAGGGGGAAGGAATATTTTGGTCTAATCCAAGCCATCCCATCATTTTCTTCTCCAGATGTTCTTCTTTCCCCCTGTTTACAGATTGCTCTGTACCTGTAGCTCAGCTCCCATGGTTTCTCTGGAGCAGGGGCTGCTTCTCCTCCTCCTCCTCCTCCTCGAGGCCCTGCCCTGCAGCCTGGCCCCCATCCTGGCCAGCTCCTGCTGCTCCAGCAGGGCAAGCATCCTCCCATCCTGACTTCCAGCTCTGGGCTCGGCACTCCTCTGGCCACAGCTTTCCTACTCCCCATGGACTGACAGGCACACATCTGTCAGATCTGAAACATCAGGTGCTTCTTCTGCAGCTGGGCCATGCCAGCCCACCCTGGACCCACAAGGGCAGGCACAGACATCAGGAACGATGATGACATTCATTACCTTTGTCCCAAACTGCTCCCACAGTGAAGACAGGTCAGAGGATGAAGTTTGCTGCTCCTTTAACCAGAACACTGTCCAGACAGGAGCCATGGCTCGGCCAGGACTCTTCCACTGGCAAGGACAGTACATTCTGGGCAGCAGGTTTATTTATACTCCTGATCTAGCTAATAGGAATTTGGGTCCAATCCAAACACTCTTGATATAATAAAGTCTTTAGCCAGAGTTAAGCAGCAGTTCTATGGGTAAGATCAAGCAGGAAGCTGAAATGTTGCTGCTGCAGTTGTCCAGACACCCTGAGTACACAGCACCAACATGTCACGCTCTGGTTATCTACTCAGCCAGGCTTGCTGAGATGGAGTCATAACCCCAGCAAAGCAAGTCCTTCATCACACTCAAGCAAGGGGTGAAGTCCCATGACAGAGGGTATGAAAAAAATCCCATTTTTCCATCAGGATTACATGAGCACTGACCGTCCCGGTCCCACTGCATTGGGACAGTTCAGATAAAGAAGAGAGGCCAGAGCAGCACCCTGGCTTGCTCACAGAGTCCTTCAAGCATGAAACAGAGCAGAGCATTCAGGGGACAACGTAGCAGACCATAAAGCATGGCCTTTGACACAAGGCTCTTCTGAGTGACACCTCTGGTTTTCCACAAAAAGCTAATCCCTCCCCTTGGCCAATACCATCACAGCTGAGGTCTGGTCTGGACACTGAATGAATCCAGGTTTTATTCAAGTCACTGGATTTTCCCATGGGCTTTTATTCCCAGTCATGTCACATCCTGTATTTTTAGGTACCAAATTTTCATCCCAGGCAGACTGTTTGATGAGAAAGAGAAACCCATCTCCATCCATTACAAAGAAACAGCTCTCCCGTTTCCATTCCCACCTAATGTCCTCACACACAACTGAAGCCCAAAGGAATTTAATTTGTTCCAGGCCATTCCCCAGAGAAACACTGAAACTTTAGGTACAAACCAAACCTCAGGTACTGTGAGAGATATTGAAGTACTGTTCCCCAGACTGTTTTGGGTACAATCATTTTGAGGAGCCATTTCTTCATAAGAAATCCAAACCAGAGGGAGGGGAGCAAAGGGCCCCAGAGGCCCTAAACTGTTACAGGAAACTGCTGGGCACCAGCACATACAGATGATAAATGTCATTTTAATTCCAGTGAAAGTTTTAGTTCTTTGGCCCAAGGAAAATGAAAACCTAGGAGCTGTTACTCTTCCAGGCACACAGCTACAGGTTTATCAGCTCTCTGAACAGGAGCTGCTGCTTCCTCACAGCCTGGCCTGCACTTCCCTCTGGGAATAGGGGCTCCAGTTCCCACAGTCCCCAAAAGAGTTTGGAATTAAGAGTTTGGAATTAAAGCTTCTCACCACCTCTGAAGTTACCCCCACCAACTAACAGCCAAGCACGTAAGTTTCGCAGCCGTCAATCTCAGATTTAATGGGAAAACAAATGCAAATGAAGAGTGGAATACAGATTTAAAAAGCACCAGGAGGCTTCTCACGGCAAGCATTAGTCTAGCAATCACTCACCTGATACTGGAGGCAAAGTTATGTCTCAAACTGTGTTAAGAGATCTCGTATTTCTGGAGTCAGGTGCTTGACTGCCTTCGCCGCTTCCGTGATCGCTTTCCGGTACATCCCCTTCTTCTTGCGATTAAATCTCAGTTTGAAAAACTCCGAGAAAGGAGAGAGTTTGGAAACAGATAAGAACGAGGTGGTCGGGGAGCCAAACCATGACACCTTAGCTTCTCGCCACGAAGGTTCCCCGTTTTCCTTCTGGCTGAGGTTTATGTCAAGAACACGTGCTGGCCACCAAGGAAACCCGTGAATTTTACCCCAGACAATATCCCCCACTGAAACAGTCCTTCCATCTTCTGTAACACATTTAGACACACTCTGGGTGTGCAGTCTGACTGTCAGGGGTGGCACAATTTTACGCTCATCTTTTGAAGATGAAGAGACGGAGGCATCATCACCAGGCAAAAAGTCACACAGTTCTGGTGATGTCACTTCTGAACTAGAAGACTTGGATTCATCTAGACTGTCATTGCTACACACCGATAAACTAGAGGAATCTGCTTTTCTTTTACGGTAATTCATGAGGAAAGACAAGTTATCGTGTCCATCTTTACCCTGGGGAAACCTTTTAAAGTCATCATCTTCACCCGAACTGCCTGAAGAGATCTCAGCCAGACTTCTGTCGGCGGACTCATCATTGTAAAACGCCCCGGGATTGGACTCCCTGCTGTTCTGGAGGACATTGATTTCATCAATCAGTTCTGCCTTATAAATTGAAACGCTCTGACCATCGTTGATGCGATGGGGCTTCAGCCGTATCTTTGGGGGTGGGACATCCACACTGGAATGCACTGGCCGTGTCAGCTTCAGTTTTGGAATGGAAGCAAGCTGGCTGCCTGCGGACTTGTCCATTAAACATCTGCTTTGTCGACACCGTTCAGAGTCCCTGCTCTCCTCTTGGTCCCCGGCTCCGTTCTGCAACACTCGCTCCGGACAGAACGCTTTGACCGAGCCATGAACCCGGGAAGGGATTTTTACCACTTCTCCTTTCCCTTGTGGAGTACTGTAGGATATTTTTATAACCGGCGTTCGATGCACCAGCTCCCCAGAAAACTTCTCATCCTCCCTCTTCTCCCTCTTGTTCCTTTTCTCCACGTAGTCAGAGTCTCCGTGCTTTTTCTGCTCCTTGTCCTGAACGCTCAGCTTCCTCCTGGTTTTGGCGTTCTGCCGCGGGGCGCTCGCATCCTCGGGGTTCAGAGTGTTCTTGCATTTCTCGCACAGCACCTGCCGTGGCCGCAGCCTGATGGTGCTCATGATGAGCCTGCCCGGGTCCCTGTTACGTGACAATCGCCTCCTCGTCCTCTTTATAGTCCGTGGTGGCGGCTGTGGCACCCACTGGTTGTAGGTGTGCCGCAGCCACAGGGGCCGGGGGAAGGGGGCTCCCTCGAAGTAGGGTGGGTAGGGTGGGAGGCTGCCCGATGCTGGCAGCAGTGGGGGAACCTGCTCCTCAGCAGGCTGCTGGCCAGCGGGCTGTGGCTCTGGCTCGCCACCCACGCCGTCAGCAGCTCCCTTAGTGCAGGCACCAGCGGGAGGGTCCTCGTGCCTGGGGAAGGAGGATGGCAGACAGAACAATCCAGACCTAAATTGGGGCGAGATGGACAAGGAGGGAAAGAAACACAGTCAGGTGTGCAGAGGCTTTGCCTATGTTAAGGAGACATCAGAGGTTTCTCTCACAGGATACCCAGTTCTGTTATGCCAATGTACCCCTGCTCTGCTCCCTCAGTCAGCCCTGTTAATCCCCTCTCCATCCCTGTGTCCCTCAGTCACTCCTTCCCAATTTCCCCATTGGCTCCCATACCCAAATCCCACTTTTGTAACCCCATGCCACCTGATAATTGGTCCCTGATGCTCTCCCAGCCCCCAGCACCCATATAATAAAACCTGAACCCTTCCCATGAGCCTTGCCTTTGACCCTGGACTGTCTGTGTGCATGGCTGGAATAAACATCTCTGTGATCCCATACAAAGGCCCTTCCTGCTTCTCTTTACCATCATGACATCAACAGCTATCCCAGTCACAACAGTCAGGAGCTTTGGAAGGTGCTCTTCTAGGAACCCAAAAAATCCCGACATCCCACAACTCCAGTACTAAGAACTCCACACCTTCTCTTGACTTTTAAAATCAAGCAGCCAATTCTGCTGCTGGAAAAAAAAAAAAAATAACAGCAGTGCAGAAATCTGGCAAGGTTTCCTACTCTTCTCCCAGAAAAGGCAGAGGGATCAAACCCTCTATTTCTGTGAACCCCTTACACAAAGATTTGCTCTAAGGAGTTGTAAGTTTTATCCCACAAAGCAGTTTACTGCATCAGCAGGCTGGCAAGGCCGGAGGAGGGATGTGATCTGGATTAGCCTAGGGAGCTGTGAAACTGCCCTTCTCTCTGTCGATGCATGGCTGATTTTCCAGTTTTTCATCCTAATCCTGAACACTTTGACTTGGGTGGATAACTTGCACAGTTCACCAAGACACAGCTCTGCTCCTCTTGCCCAGCCTCTCCATATTCAGCTGTATTTGGTAACACAAGGCACCCACTACTCCTTCAGAACAGCAGGGTTAACAATGATGAATGATATTCTGTCCTTCCATGCCAAGTCTGGACACAGCATCTTGCTTGGATATTGGCAAAAGCAAATCCTCTGAAATGCTGAAACTCACAACTGCAATTCATGTCTCCAAAATTTATGAATTTATGCTCTTGGCCTGGCACTAGAAATGTTAAGCTAACACAGCACTGGGACAGATTCTGCCCTCAAACACTGAGGGGGCAATACTTGCTGCCTTGGCTTTCCAGAGACCCTTCTGCAGAGAACACACCGTCAGTGAAGCATGTGGGCCTTCTCAATAATAACAAAATATTGTACAGGAGAGCCACAAAGAAGAGACAAAGGAATGGAGAACTGGTGCAGACCAAATACCAGTGGGTTTTAGATGCTACATGCCCATTCCCCTCCTTGCCAGCCATGGCTTTCTGTCCAATCATCAGGAAGGGCCTTTCCTGAGGCAAGGCAGGAGTGTCTTGGAGGTGTCACAGGGAGGGACACTTTGGTAAGCGTTGAGGAGGAGCTGAAGGCATCCACTCAGTGCCACACCAAGAGCAGCACCAAGCCACTGCTGTGGGTTTCCTGATGGACAGGAGCCTCCAAAGTCCTTCCCTGTTACTGAAAAAGTGCAACCTGCTGTTAAATGACAGTTTAACTGGGAAAGGATTAAGCTGTTGAAATCACGTAATTTGGAACAAAATATTTTTGTTCTAAAAGGCTTTTTTTAAACAGAGACAACCAAGAATGTGGGTGTCTTTAAATGGCAACCCAGAAAGCCAGTACAGTTTGTACAGCCAGGCAGAGATGTCGGCACCATTCATAATCCAAAGTGAGACCATTTCTGAATGAAACGATGGCTATAAATTACAGTTATTTTATGCAGTGAGATTGCATGACTTGGGCACAACAGAGAAGTGCTCCTGATGTAGACACAAGCCCAGTCCTCCTGTTCAGGTCACTGAACGCTCCAGAGCAGCATGGAGCTCCTTGCCTGGCAGAAGTGAGGACCCAAAGGTGCACTCCCAGGCTGGTTTGTGCCTGCAGCATCACTGTACCAGCACACTGTAACCCCCCTGGGCTGGGCACAGCCTCTGTGCCACTGTCCTCACCCTGTGCCAGGCACCAGTGCAGCAGCAAGGCCTGTCACAAAGATGGGGACAAACTTCTCAGTAGGGCCTGCTGGGACAGGACAAGGGGTGATGGTTTCCCAGAGGGCAGGGTTAGATGGGATTTGGGGCAGGAATTGTTCCCTGGCAAGGTGGGCAGGCTCTGAGGGTGCCCAGAGCAGCTGGGGCTGCCCCTGGATCCCTGGCAGTGCCCAAGGCCAGGCTGGAAACTGGGGCTGGAGCAGCCTGGGACAGTGGGAGGGGTCCCTGCCATGGCAGAGGGTGAAACAGGATGAGCTTTAAGGTCCCCTGCAATCCAAGCCATTCTGGGATTCTGTGATTAAAGCAGCAGGAAATACTGCTGATGGGATTTCACCCTGCTTGTAATCCCCCTTTCTGGGGCAGCTGCAGCCAGCTGGACTTGGTTACCTCAATCCAGTCTCTCCTTGGCACAGGAGATGCCACCCTCCTTTATTTATACCCCTGCATAACTAACCCCCAACTTTTAAAGTAAGTTCAATTGCAGCAAAATTACCAAATCTTGTTACCAGAAACACTGTAACTGCTTTCAAATCTCTATTTGAGTACCTACACTACCCAGCTCCCTTTGAGCAGAGCAAATATTTTGGAAGCCAGTAACTGCCAGTCACTGGGCAGGCCCTGGTGCTGCTGCATCATCCAGGAAGGGACAACCATAGGAGGGACACAAGCACCTTCTTCTTCTGCAAATAATTCCCCAGTGGCTGGAAGGTCGGGCAGGACTGTTCCCTACTTCCCCAGTCCTAAAGGGACAGGCTGGGAGGGCACAGGCAGGGAGGGCACAGGCAGGGAGGGCACAGGCAGGGAGGGCACAGGCTGGGAGGGCACAGGCTGGGAGGGCACAGGCTGGGAGGGCACAGGCAGTCCTGCCACCCACGGGCAGAGCCCCTGCAAACCCAGGCAGGTAGTTCAGGGTTCAAACCTGCATTTGCCTTTGTGGCAAAATACCAGAGGCGTCCAGCCGTGACCTGGCTGGGCAGGGGTGCCCTGGGTGCTCAGGGTGCCAGGCCTTGCTCCTGCTCAGCTCCCCACGGCACTCGTTACAGCTCAGGAGAAGGAATCACAGCATTACAGATTGTCTGTGTTGGAAGGGACACCTTAAAAATCATCCAGTTCCAATTCTCCTGCCCTGGGCTGGGATGTCATTCATTAGACAAGCTGCTCCAAGCCCTGTCCAAGCTGACCTTGAACACTCTCAGGGATGGGGCAGCCACAACTAAGCAAAACAGATTCACCTACTGTGTGATGCTGAAACCATTTTAAACCACAAAAGAAAGCTGAAGAACCACCATACAGGCTCTCCTCTCCTTTTGGGGTCAACTCCTCTTTGTATGCAGGTGTAACAAGTGCTCTGGTGGCTCCTCTCCTGCCAGTCCCACGTCACTGCCCAGGGGTACATGGGTGACCTCTGCAGAGGGACAAGCTGGTGGCACACAGCTCCATCAGCAGCAGGAGGAGAAACAGCTCTGCCACATATCCACTGCAGGCACTCCGAGTTCAGCACCAAGTGGATAAACTCCTGCTGCCTTTGGGACACATCCTGACCTTCACCTTCCAGTCACTGCCAGGCTGACTCCTGTGTTCTGCTGGAGGATGAACAAGATCTCTCCTCCCCTCCACACCCCGCCCTGGGATGATTGCAGTGCTCTCTCCAAATCCCAGGTACCTCACACACACAGAGTCCCCTCCTGAAGCAGCCAAGGGCAGAGGCTGTGGCTCTCACCTTGAGCTGGTCACCCCACCTCTGCCCCTCCACGGTCAGCACAGCCTGGCCAGTGTGGCACCACCACGGGCCAGGGGATGGCCACAGAACGAGCACTGACCCTTGGGGACAGTCCCAGTGCTCAGAGGGCATCCAGTGCCCTCCACCCAGCACAGAGCAGCGTCACCACCGACAGGGCTGGGCCAGCACCGGGCTGCAGAGCTTGGCATCCAAAACCTTGGTAAAAAACACCACCCATTCTTGCTTAGTCCTTGTGACCCACTGGGGCGAGGTAGGAGGATAAATGAAGAAAAATCATGGAGAAAGGTTAGAGCGTGAAAAAAACAACATGTAAAAGAAGTGTCACTCGCACATAAAAACGCGAATTGAGAAGGCAGAACCGCTGGTTTAGGTTGCTTCCGGGGAACCAACTGCTCGGCTGGACAGGCTCCGATCTGATTTAGAGACGCTCACAGCATGGGTGCCTGAATGCTTGTTGGAAAATTCTGGCTGGATAGCCCCGTAAACTAAATAAACTCAACACGAAACTGGTATATCCTGCCTCCGCACATCCCGTAGGATGGATCAAGAGGTGGGCCTGGCTGTGCTCCCACGCATCACCGGCTTTCCCTCGCCGTCACGGGCAGCGACAGTGACAGCCTCGACAGGGACGCATCGACAGGGGCAGCAGCTGCAGTGACAGCAGCGCCGGGACGCAGCGGACAGGAACTCATCGACATGGCATCAGCCGCAGGGGCAGCAGCAGCGCGACGGGACAGTCAGCGCCGGGGCAGCAGCGACAGGGACAGCAGCGACAGGGACAGCAGCGACAGCAGCGACAGACCGCACCGACAGGGACAGCAAGCGACAGGAACAGCGCGACAGTGATGACCCGGAGCGGGGACGGTCCCGGAGGCGTGGCACGGTCCCGTAGCCTCTCCCGTCCCGGACATCTCCCGTCCCGGCGCGGTGCACGGTCCCGGCGCGATGCACGGTCCCGGAGCGGGGCGCGTGTCCCGGTCCCGAGCGGGTACGGTCCCCCGAGCGTCCCGGTCCCGTAGCTCCCCGTCCCGGGGAAGCGGGTCTCCGGTCCCGGAGCGGTCCGGCTGGAGCGTTCCCGGTCCCGATCTGTCCCCAGGGACGGCCCCGGTCCCGGTCCCGGAGCTCTCACCGGCCCCGAGCTCTCCCCGGTCCCCGTTCCGGAACCGGTGCAGGTGTGGTGTGCGATGCCCGAGGGCCGGGCCTGCAGAGCCGCGCGGCGGCCCGTGCGCCGATGCCTCCTCATGGCCCCGCACACGCGCCGGTGCGGCTGCTGGGCTGGCGGCCACCACAGCCTCGGGACGCCGCCCGTAAGCGCCGCCGGGCCCCGGGGCCCTACCGGGGTAGCTCCGGTCTGTGGGACAGAGCTGGGGCAGGGCAGTGACCGATCGTGCGGCCCGGCTGCCCGGACATCTCACCACGTGTGGTGGTACCGCGGCCGTTCCGGCCCTCACCGTCCCCGTCCGCAGGACAAAACCGCCGCCTGCCCCGGGCCGTCCCGACCCCCTCCGCTTTTTGTCCCTCCCGCCGAACAAAGGGCGCTGCCCCGCGCGGTGCCTGTGCCCCCGTTCCCCGGTCCGCACCTCTGAGCAGTCCAGCACACGCCGTGAAGCGCCGCTCGGACCCGCAGCTCACGTACCACTCAGCGGGTCGTTACACATCTGCTCCACCAGCACCCCTGGCACCCCGCGCCGACCCCGCGGCGGGGCGCGTCCCGCGCGTCCCCCCCGCCGCCGCCGCCCCGCCTCGCCATTCTCCCCCGCCGCTCCCCGCCGGCTGGGCCGCTGGGCCGGGCCGCGCCGTACCTCACGAGCGCCCGCCGACATGACGTCAGGGCCCCCTCCCCGCCGCGGGCATACGTTCACGCCCCGCCCGGCACCGTGCACGTGGCGGGGACTGGCGGGGCAGGGACCGGGACGGTGCTGGGCCGCTTCGGAATGGCGGGGTCCGTGCTGGGGCGTTACCGTCACCTCACCTCGCTTGCCACCTGCGGCCGAGCGGAGCCCAGGCACTCCACGGGCTGGGCGGTTGCCGTGGCGGGGCGGAGGCCATTGGGGGCGGGTCCTTTGGGGGCGGGGCCATGTCGGTGGGCGGGCCATGTAGGCGGGGCCATTTTGGGGGGGCGGGGCCATTGGGGGGCGGGCCATTTGGGCGGGGCCAGGCGGGGGGCAGGGGCCCATTGCGGGGGCGGAGCATTTGGGGCGGGGCCATGTCGGGGCGGGGCCATCCCCTCACGACCCCCGCCCCCCTCCCGTGCATGCCGTGCCAGGGCTCTGCCCTCCGGTGAAAGAAGTCTTTTCTCGTGTCGGCTGGAACTTGTTGTGGTTTGGTCTCTGGCTCCTTTCCTGTCTCTCACCAGCGTTCAGAGTCGGGCAGCGTCTCTGAACAGCCCCTGGGGAGATTTGTATGGATGTGAGTGGCTCCCCCTCTCCCTGCCCTTGTTCAGCCTGGCCCAGGGCCCAGCTCCCGCGTCCTGCTCAGCTCAGGGAATGCTCCAGTCCAAATGGCCTCTGCTGACCCTCTCCAGTACTCCCGTGGCTCTCTGGATGTGCCTCCCTAGGGCTGTGTGAGGGCAGGATCGCTCCTGCCTGCTGCCTGTGCCCTCACCGGGCAATACCGTCCCCTGCATCCCGATGCAAATGCGTACAATAACCCGTTTGTTTTTACCGGATACCACTTTCTTTCCCAAAGAGCAGTGGTTCCCCAAATCGCCCCTGACAACTGAAGCATGCCTATCCATTGGATCAATAGAGTTTGCTCTGCTGAGACTGAAGCGATTCTCATTTGCTAAGAAGGGGCTGTGTCCCAGCAGAGCTTTTCCCAGCAGGCTCGTAAACATTATTACCATGAGCGCGACTTGTGCTTCCTTGCTTCGGTTATCCAACCAGAAATCTCCCCTTGGTTGTGTTTTGGTATATAATTTTATATGCTGTTTATGTTGGCGATCCACCAATCAAGAGGCAGTCCATGAGCCCACGTCCAGGCATGCTTTGGAAATATGTTGAGAGTATGACACGGCCAGAGGGAATTTCTGATTCCCCAAGGACAAGGGGAGTCCGAACTCTCTTCAGAAGGAAAAGGATATTTCAAAAATCCTCCAAATGCTTGTGACTGAGTTTAGGAAGTCCAGCCTGGTGTCCAGGTACAGAATAAATCATTGCCATCCACACTGTGCTGTCTCAACATACCCCACCTACACATTCAGAAGACATTTCCAGGTGTCCCTTTTCATTTCCCTCATCCATTTTTCATTCATTCCCATGTGCGGTTTGAACAGTTCCTCATTTATTTGCTCTGAGGGATCTAAGAAAACATGGTAAATTATTTTTCATCGTTGCTTTGCAAAAATATACAAAATTTCTGTTGACATCAGCCCAAGCCATGGAGCTGGACCATTTCTTATTATGAGATAGTTTATGTTGTGTATTTTCCCTAAAGCACAGTGATTTGACACATCATGGAAATTCCCCTCCATCTTTTTTAGCCTACGTGTCCTGAGAGGATCGCTGGATCGTATGCAAGTTGGTCGAGATAGAGCCCAATACGATACACGATTTTTTAGAAGTGCAAAACGGAGCAAACCCGCGTCTCTTGTCACATGAAACCCAGCGGACTCTCCAGCTGTTCCAGGCTGTGGCCTCCTGCAGCCCCCAGGGCCGCCTGCCAGATGTTCCACCTCTGGCTGCCCGGCAGAGGACACACCGTTATTTACGGGGCACAGCTCTGTTGTGCTGACGCAGGAGCCTCCTGGGTGGCAAGCCAGCAAAGCCCCCACCTCCGTGCTCCTCACATTCCCAGCTTCTGCTCCTTGGCACTCTGTCGTCGCCGGCTAGGCCCTTCCTCATCATTCCAAATAGCAACAAAAAAAAAAAAAAAAAAAAAAAAAAAAAAAAAAAAAAAAAAGAAAAAAAAAACGTCTCTGTTCTGGCTGTTTGAATTCCTGAAACTCTAAATATTTTGTAAGCAATAATTTCCTCTACAAACCGCCTTACCCTGCTTCAGGTTATAAATCCCGGGTTTTTCACGCAGAGGAATATTGTGGCAGGTTTGAGGCCCGTTTTTTAGGTGATTCATTTCTGTCTGTGCCAGTCTCCCCTCTGAAAAGCTGCTCGACAGACCCTGGCCAAGTCTGTTAGCTGCAGTGCCGGTGCTGGGCTCGCAGCCACCAGCCCCATGCCAAACCCGATGGACAAAAGCCCCTTTCCAGAACTTCCCTATGTCACTTCCCCCAAGGTTGGGGGCAAGAGCAGCCTCCTTGGGCTCACAAATCCCATCTGACACACGCGTGGGCAAAGCCAGCGGCTGCGGTGACACCACGTGGGACTCCCCTGTCCTGCCCTGCAAGCACAATTGCTTCGAAAACAGCTTCGAAATCTAAAATCTCACTCATCTCTCAGCCAGAACCATCCCATTTGTTTCTGTCCTGAATACACTCTAATTGTATTAAGGGGAGCAGCTGCCTCGGGCTTTATTCCCCCCCCCCATTCCAAAAGTATCTGAGAACTGAAATCTTTGGGGTAAATAAATATTCTCGTTATACCTGAGAATAGGAAGCTGCATCCTCACACATTAATAGAAGAACAAAGAAATACACTTGGCATGAGAGCAAACCAAACACAATCAAGCATGAGGATTTCCTTGAACGTCTCATTAATTTCATAGTCGGCAACAAACACCCGAACCCCAGCTGTGTGAGGGTTGCTGTGGCCCTTGGGTGTACCCAGGGCAGCAGCCTCTCCCAGGCTCCCATTCTCCAGTGCTCCCAGTGCTCCCAGTGACCCCAGTGTCCCCAGTGATCCCAGTGACCCCAGTGGATCCCAGTGTCCCCATGACCCCAGTGTCCCAGTGTCCCCAGTTCCCAGTGCTCCCTTTGACCCCGTGTCCCCAGTGGACCCCAGTGACCCCATATCCCCAGTGATCCCGTGACCCCAGTGATTCCCAGTGTCCCCAGGACCCCAGTGGTCCCCAGTGATCCCAGTGTCCCCATGTCCCCAGTGCCCCCAGTGGTCCCCATTGATCCCCCTTGACCCCAGTGACCCCAGTGACCGCGTGACCCCGTGACCCCGTGTCCCCATGTCCCCGTGTCCCAGTGTCCCCCAGTGACCCCAGTGTCCCCAGTGATCCCATGTCCCCATGTCCCCCAGTGTCCCAGTGCCCCAGTGATCCCAGTGCCCCAGTTGCTCCCGTACCCCAGTACCGCCCCTGCTCCCGGTCCGCACCAGTACCCCAGTGTTCCCGTTCCCCCAGTGTATCAGGCCAGCATCCTGCCCGTGACAGCAGAGGACAGCATTGCTTTTGTGCGAGCACTGGCAGGGAGGCACGCGCTGATCCCCGCTTTTTGGGATAGATTTTGGAGAGCAGGAAAAGGCTTCCCCCCAGCGCCCTCAGACCTCCCAGGGAAGGGCTGGGGAAGGAGGACTTCCTACCCTGAGGCCACTGAAACAGGTATCAAAGGAGCACAGGACCATGCAGAGAAAACCGGTTGGAGTGAACTACAGAACAGGATCCACACGATGCAGTTACAGCATGCTCAATTTCCGCCCAAATGATTCAGGAATGCTGTAGGAAAAAAAAAACCCCAACATTGTACCACGGCAGTTATTGACCGATTACAATTAGAACATCTCCAGTGGGTTTATTGCCTCCTTTTCACACACCAGGTACTTCCTTGTTTCATAGAGGATTCACTAAACATTCTCTCCAACACAAGTTGCATTACTCTATATAATTGCCAAAATGTGACCATAAAACCTTCCTTAAGTGCTTTCTAGCCAATGTACGGACATAAACATCTTGTCTTGTATTGATATTACATATTGCATTTACTACAAATGAAGAAAAATGTTACCTGTAGGATTTTAACAGTCCACTGTTCTCAGTATGAATAAAATCCTGGTTGGTTTTTCTTTCCCCCCCTGTAGGAAGAATCTGCATATTCAAAGGGTACAATTGTCCAAACTAGGAAACAAAAAGTAGCAAACTGAGTCATAAACATACCTGGTAGTGCTTTTAATTCTGGAAAAAATATTTTTCATAATAGAAAATAGAAAAGTTGGTTTGTATTCTATACAGTTATGTCAAAATCCCATGCATCATCAAATACAGATTTGGCAATGAGCCTATTACACTGATTTTATATTTTTCAGTAGAAAAGTGGAGCTTTTCCAGCACTTGCATGGTCCTTGTTTTCACACCAGAGCGTGGTCACCTGCACAGAGGAGCGCCTTGGTGCAGAGCTGTTCTTCCTGTTCGCAGTAAAAACCTGGACTTCACCTACATGTTCATCACAAGAATTTTCATTACACTTTAGTGTTTCTTTCTTTTTCAGCTCCCGACTCTTGGTTGTCCTTTCTATGCGGCTGTCCCTGCAGACCCACACTGGCCATGCCAAGGGTTCGTTTCCATCAGGAGCTGATGAGTTCTGGAAATTCACGGGAGATCTGCGCAGTGCTGTGTGCCAGCCGGAAACCCCTGGGCTGGAAGCAAAGCTCGTTGTGTGCAAGTTCTGTCAGCCACAGCCCAATGGAAATGTGCTCCACTGGGTCTATTTTTCTTTTAATACATATTTATCTCAAGGTGTTTTTCACAAAGCAAGTGTTCTGAAGAAACCAGCAAACTCTTGATGTACATGAGCGCAGCAGGGCTTCCTTCTACGGAAATTAAGGATCTCATCATTATGGATTTCACAGCGGGGGGGGGGGGGGGGGGAGGTTTTAATGGATCTATCAGTTTGGCAAACCCCTCACCTGATTTTTATCCATCCCACCACGTATAAGCTAATCCAACCTCCAATCACTTTGTAAGTGCTCATAAGCTCTGACTCCTTGCCGAGTTTAGAGCCCCCCTGTCCTGCAGGAATGAAGTTCTCAGATTTTGCCCTCAGTCCTGCGAGCATGGACACTTAGGCTGAGCACCACCCACTGCTGCCTGAGCCTGCGCCTCTGTCAGGGCCACCCAACCACCGTGCAAAGCCACCCACAGCCAACCCGCAAGGTTTAAATGTGTCAAGACACCCGCGCATAAACCACAGGAATTCGAAAACAGAGCATGGCGTTCCAAGCGGAAAATCCCAAGCTCCTTTCGCTGTATTCTCTACTTTGAAGAAAAAAATAGGGTGGGACAGCCCAATACTGACGTAATTAATGTGCATATAAGGGACTGAGTTGAGCCAATCTAGCCCAACTTCTCTCACTTCATTTGCCTGCGCTTTATAGCCTGCCAGCTGACGGTAATAAGAACAATTACATGAGCTGTGTTGACCTGAGTTTGAAACAGAGCTCTCTGCATGATGGAATATGATTAAAAATATGTTCCATGTAATCTAGGAAGCAAAAAAGGCCAAGGGCAAACAGCTACAATAATCATTAACATACTACGACTACGAGGGCCCAGATGCAATCTGTGAGTCAAAACAAGAGGATCTTCTAAGATAAGCATTTAAATTTAAGGCCAGATTAGTGGGCTTGGAGCAGCCCTGGGCTAGTGGAAGTGTCCTGCCCATAGCTTTAAGGCCCTTCCAACCCAAACCCTTCTGGGATTCCCAAATACGGACATAATTCCCATGTATGATACAACCAAGAAATGAAAAAGGCTTTTGCACGCCTTGCATTTCATCCCATCCCAGCTGGGATCTCAGCTTAAGCAATTTATCTCTGCTCAAATGCACCTTTGTGGTACAGAACTCACTCATTCATGATCTTTCATATTTACCTGCTGCTGATTAGTTCGAGGCCCATTTACACTGCTCCCAAATCTGCCTTACTCGCTGGGAACTGGTGAGGATTCTTTGGGTGCCCCTGAATGCCCAGCTCATCTGTAGCTGACACCCCATACTCAGCTGCCTTTCAGGCAGGTCTGTGCCCAGACTGCTGCCCCGTGGTGTCCAGAGAGCATGAGTCTTGGCTCTGTCCCAAACACCTTTGGCTCTAATCCAAACCCCAGACTCAGGGTGTTTCCCCTGGATCCTGGAGCAGACACAGACACTGGGATCCACAATCCCTCCTCATTGCCAATGCACACTCCATCACTCCCCTGCACGTTGAGTGTAGCTGCTTCTGCTTCACCCATCTCCCACCAACACACACAGATTGGCCCACGTGTGAGGGAGCACAAACGTCTCCTTACCCTCTCCTGTTAATCAGACGTGTCCCAGATGACTCATGTCCTGCCCACAGATTCTAAATATTAATACCATTTGAATCTTTTCTTTAAATACACCTATCTAAACTACCATAACCAGATCACAGAACTAATCACAACCTTTTCTATACCATCATTTATACTTGGTTTTTGGTCACAACCTTTTCTAGAAACCATCATTTATAATGTTCCAGCCTCATTTGAGTATGAAACAGAACAGAACATCACAGAACAAAACACAGCTCCTGTATTTGGCAGACAAAAATCACAGGAACAACACTTGATTTGCTGTTTTGAAGAACACTATCAAATCCTGAAAACTTTCAAGATGTGGCCTCACTGAAGGGAGTTGAAAAACCCCAATCACTAGCTATAGTGATTTCAGTGTTCTGTTTGCTTGGAAGAAGTCTGTAACAAACGGTGACGGAAAAGAAAAGAAAGTCCACTTAGAGCACACAATAAGCAACACACCACTTGTCAACTCTACTCTGCTCTTTCCAAACCAAACTCATTAAAAGCCAGAATTGTTACCAATCCCCCTGAAACCTCTAAGAAACTCGTGAGGGTTTCCAGATGATGGATTTACAACACAAAAAAAAACAAAAAAAAACCATTTACACCTAATTCGCTGTGGCTGGGAGTGGCTATGAGGACCCTTTCCTGCAGTCGGCTCTCCTCTCCCAGTGCACTTCAGCGAGCTGCTGCCGTGTCCATTTGGGGCATTGGTGTCCTGTTGGAAGCTTTCAAAGAATCTCAACATGCCCAGTTTAGGGTGTGCTGAGAGAACGTTCACTGCAGACATCCAATCACTAATATTTTAATTCTCTAATCCTTGCATCATTCCTCTGCTCTCCTACGTGCAGTGTAGCCTCTGGCATTGTTCAAAAAACCTAGCCAGGAGTTCCACAGACTTGTCTTGATCTGGAACTCCACTCAAGGTCCTGATAATTTCAGTGGTTCCGTAACAGGTTTTTTACACCGGGGTGTGCTAAAATAATGTTTTCACTGATGTGGAAAAAATGATGCAAACCTGAGTCATGTACTGGCCCTTAGCCTGCCTTGCCCTTAAGCATGGGTGGGAGGAGATTAAAATGTGTCTCCTAGAAAATGCAACTGCTTGCCATCAGGTCAGGCTAAAAATGTGGGTAAAATTTGAAGGTACATACTGCTAACTAAGCACACTTACTGCTTAATTTAAAACGAACGGGATTAAACCCAAGGTGTTAAAACACAAAGACATAATCATGTGACATGGTGGAATGCTGTGGTTGCCTTTAATGTAGCACACACGGAACTGAGATTTTATAAAAAAGATGATCTGTACTTTCAGTAATTTGACTTTGGTTTCCAGTCCTCGTGTTTTGATCTGAGTTTTGTGTTTTAATATTCACACCACGTGTTTAGACTTCAAGTACTTATTTATACTCAAGTTTACTGCATTCCTTGATCACTTTAACATGCCTAATTCCTTCCTGATACTTGTACCCCACAATAAACTTTCTTACAGTAAACTTAAGTATCGAGAAGAGCAATTCTGTGGGCATATGCCCAGTCTTCTATTATTCTGGCTTCTGGAATCCAGCAGACCATAAACC
>CM031862.1:481780-505111 GCA_018697195.1 Certhia americana
TATCTATATCTATATCTATATCTATATCTATATCTATATCTATATCTGTATCTATATCTATATCTTTATCTATATCTATATCTATGTCTACATCTATATCTATATCTATATCTATGTCTACATCTATATCTATATCTATATCTGTATCTAATGTCTATATCTATGTCTATATCTATATCTATATCTATATTTATATCTATATCTATATCTATATCTATATCTATATTTATATCTATATCTATATCTATATCTGTATCTATGTCTACATCTATATCTATATTTATATCTATATCTAATGTCTATATCTATGTCTATATCTATATCTATATCTATGTCTATGTCTATATCTATGTCTATATCTATATCTATATCTATATCTATATCATCTATATCTATATCTATATCTATATCTATATCTATATCTATATCTATATCTATATCTATATTTATATCCATATCATCTATATCTATGTCTATATCTCTACAAATATACTATATATATACACGCACATATACACTATATATTTACATATACTATATATCTACACATATTGACTATATACATATACTATATACACATATATATTATATATAAATATAATATATAGTATATACATAGATACATGGAGTGTATATACAGATATATAGTATATATACATATACTATATATACACATATGTACAACACATAGATATTCTATATATACACATAGATACTATTTATATATGTACTATAAATGTATACACATAGGTACTATATATATAGATATTCTATATATGTATATATACTCTCTCTCTATATATATAGTATATACCACCTGAAATTATTTAGTTGGCCAAGTCTAGTGACTCTTAGCTAGTCCAAAACAGACTTTCATGCTCCTAGAGATTGCCTGCATGCTTTTCTTATTCTTCTTCCTTTTTTTTTTTTTTTTCCTTATAGTCTCCCATTGCCTAAGAGCTTTGCCAATTATAATGTTTTGGGGTTTTTTTTATAAATTTGGTTTTTAAAGTTTTTGACTGTTTCTCTAGGCGAATTGTTTGCCCTATTCAAGCTTAGTCAGACAAAATGAACTTTGTCAGCTAACCCAGTGCTGCCACCCACTCATAAATGAATGGAATATTCTGATAAATAATTGTTATACTGTATTATTTTTTTTTCATGTGAAGGGAAAGGAACTGAGGTTTTTAACTGAAGTTTTCCTTGTTTTCTTTCTTGTTCATTGTGACTTTCTGCTGCTGCTGAAATCGTTGGGTCTCTTGTTTCTCAGTGGCAGCATCACCATCCTTGCCCAAGGAAACCACGAGCAGCCATGGTCTCAAAAGCAGAAACATGTGCAGCACAGGTAGAGAGAGAAGGGGACAGGTCGGGTGGCAGTCACCTGTCAGGTCCTTATCACTGCCTGCTGAGATGGCAACACAGCACCAAAGATGCGCCATCCATTTCAGAAATCACATTTCTGCTGATTATTTACAAACATTTACAAATTGGGCGTCATAGCAGTAAACCAAAAGAAGCCATCTTCCCTTTCTAACTAGATTTCGCAGAATCAAATAATACTTCCCATTATTTTTAATTCAAACAAAAGCACAGCAGCTGAAATCTGGTAAATCTTTAAGAAAATAAATGTACTAAGATAAAGGTAATATCATACTTTTCCCTGACATTTATCTTAGATGGACATATAGTTTATAAAGATGCATTTTGGAGGGCGCTGCACCAAAAGCCCCAAAGACAATCTCAATCAGGATATGTTTTTCACTTTGTACAGCTGGAGTCACAGTAAATCTCCATTCCCAGCCCAACTATACAGTCCAACCTGCCTCACCTTTGACAGGTTGGCTGCTTAAAATTCTGCCTGTGTCTGTCTGCCTCCCTCATTCCAGTGTGAAATTATGTATTTGCCCTTTTTGAATGTTTCTCTAAAACCTCACTTGCAGAAATGACAAATACATTGCTCATGGCACAGCTCTTTGGTTCTAAATTACCAGTAATTAAAGCTGAAAGGAATGTTGCTAAACAAATCTTGCAGTGTGATTAGCAGCTCCATTTGACAGCACTTCCCTGGAAATGTCAACTCCTGCAATATTGACAAGGTACACTGGAAAAGCAAAACCAAAACCCAGCAGGAGAGAAACTGCAGGCCAGGAGCAGCAGATGGAGGCACTGGGGGGCTCTGGGACACTGGGAGTGTGAAGGAGTGCTTCCAAGCACTGTGGTGGGGACAGCAGCTGGATCCTTCTGGGAAAACAGCTGGATCCTCCTGGGACAACAGCTGGATCCTTTTGGGAAAACAGCTGTGTCCTCCTGGGACAGGAGCTGGATCCTTCTGCGCTCGTTCTCCTGGGAGAGAGACCCGAGGTCCAAGTGATGCCTTCAGTTTTCCCTTTTCTGTTTTCAGATTCTGGGCTGTTTCAGGGGCAGTTCTGGGTTCATATTCAGTGCTCCTGAGCTCTCTGCACACAGCAGGCACACAAAACAATTCCTTCTCCACCTTGGCACCAAGGACAACTTTCAGCCCCAGAACAAAGCCAAGGGGGAAGGCAGAAGGCAAAGCAAGGAGGATGGAGCTGCCTAAGCTGGAGCTGGAATTGCACAATGAACTCCAAGGTGTTGATGAAGCAGAACTTCTCCAAGTGTCAGCCCTGGTGGCCGGGTGTCCATTCTGTGCCCATTTTGGGCTGCCCTTGGGTGTGTCCCAGCGGGGCTCTGGTGCTGCCCAGGTGTGCCCAGGGAGGCCTTGGAATAAATCCCCAATTTCTCCTTCTGCTCTGCCTGGGCTCTGCTCCAGCTCAGCCTCTCAAGTCATCACAAGTGCAGGTGGATTCTCCACACCAAGGAGAGGCTGCATCCACCCTGTGCCTGCAGTTTCCCCCTCAGCTGCACCAGGAATGTGCAGTGCTGGTGCTGCCAGGGAACGTGGATTTGTCCTGGTTACACTGAGAGTTAGAGGAAAGTTTAACTGTGGTACACTTGTGCCACATCCCGGCTGCAGAACAGGCATTTTATTTTACTGTAATTAATGTTCATGAAGGAACCAGATGGAATCAGCCTCCAGTGTGTCACAGACACAGCTGGGGTTTAAAGGGACATCAAAGCTCATCCCATCCCATGGCAGGGACCCCTCCCACTGTCCCAGGCTGCTCCAGCCCCAATGTCCATCCTGGCCTTGGGCACTGCCAGGGATCCAGGGGCAGCCCCAGCTGCTCTGGGCACCCTGTGCCAGGGCCTGCCCACCCTGCCAGGGAACAATTTCTTCTTAATATCCAACCTTAACTCACTCTTTCAGATTGAAGCCATTCTCCTCGTCCTGACACTTGTAAACAGTCAAGGAGTTCTGAGGAGATGTCAGGAAAGAGGAATTCTCTGGGATTGGTGCCTTAGGTTTAGCTGTTATATTTTTTAGAATCCATACTGTTTTGGTGAGTAGTTTTAGGTTTCATATTCAGTGCTACTGAGCTCTCTTCACAGAGTAGACAGACAAAACAATTCCTTCTCTGGTTTGGTACCAAGGACAACTTTCAGGCCCAGGAATGAAACCAACAATGAAGTGAGAAGGAAAACCAAGGAGGATGGAGTTTCAAAACCTGGAGCTGGAATTGGACAATTAATTCTAATATACTGATGGACCAGGACTTATAAAAATGTGAGACCTTGTGACACCTGGTCACATTTTGTGACCACTTTGGGGCATCTTGGATGTGGTCCAGCTGGACTCTTGTACAGCCCAAGAGCATCCATTGAGAACTTTTAATAAATCCCTGCTTTATCCTTTGCCCTGTCCAGTCTCTGTTCCAGGTCAGCCTCCAGAAGCATCAGGACAACAGAACAGTGGAAATATTCCAGACAGGCAAAATGGCCAAGAAAAAACACACAAAGGAAGAATTTGCCTACAAAGCAAAAATCCAGCCCAGAAGTGCCATACATGTAATTATGGCACAGAGTGACAGAACTGGATAAAATCGAAAATACGTGTTCATTGCACAGATTAAAGATGCTGCTGTGTAATTCCTGCTGCTGGTTTTGTGAATGAAAGTGTCTACACAGAGCTTCTAGAGGACTGTGTCACTGTCAACCAGCAGGCATCTCCTGTGCCCTGAGCCATCCCTGCGGCTGTTGTCAGCACACTCTGGTGACAGGAGTGTTGGGCTCTGGGGGTTTAGCAAACTCAATGTATTGGATCTGAACCCAAAAGTTTGCTAAGCAAGATACAATTACCAGAACACCTTTTCATAATGCCATGAGTCACAAATTAGAAAATTACTTCAAATAATCATAAATTACAAACGCAGAAGTGGAAGAGTTGTGTTATTAATGAGCAGAAATGGCTTTGAAAATGCACCTTGTGAAGGACTATTTGGGAATACAATTAGATTTAAATAGTTTATTACGAAGGAACTGAATCTATTTTTAAACAGAAATGATCAAAATGAGTCACAGATGACTT
The DNA here is from genome assembly GCA_018697195.1 of Certhia americana. Taxonomy (NCBI): domain Eukaryota; kingdom Metazoa; phylum Chordata; class Aves; order Passeriformes; family Certhiidae; genus Certhia; species Certhia americana. Next base: position 486,228 of record CM031862.1, read on the forward strand.
CACTATTGGAAAAATGCAATCTCTTTTTATCTTGCTGAGAGCCACTGAGGTTTGAGCATTCTGAGCTGAATGCAGGGGGGAGGTTGCCCAGGCCAGCTTTGGCTGCACTGGCACTGGGGGGACAAACTGCCCTGCACCTTTCAGCATCCCTTACAAATTCAATTTCAAACCCTGCCAAGGAGCTTCACTCTAGAATTGTTCCTAAATCACTCCCACTTCTAAGGAACCCTTGGGTAGAAGCAGCCACACAATTCTCCAGTGCCTGCAGTGGGCTGCAGAGTTGGGAACTCTATTCTCAACCCCTCTTACAGCAGAGGAGACTGAAGCCTGGGCAGTGAACTTTTCATTTTTGCTATTTAATGATAATTCTACATGAATTATCTGAACCAGATTTAGGAACAGCCACAGGTGAATAACACAAGTGCTTTGTCACTGTTCAGGCTTCTGCCCCCCTTCCAAAGGTGTCACATTCATTTGAACAGGTGACTTTTAGCAACAACAGAGAGGGAAAGTTCAATCAACCAAGGTGAACTCCTGAATTCATTCCAGGTGTGCATGAAAATGTGCCCAAGACTAACAGCTGAGGCAGAATTATCATGGAGCAGCCTCCAGACTGACCTCAGATGACCTGGCAGATTTTTGATTGGCATTGATGGTACCAGTGTCATAAACTGGTGTTCTACTCCCTGGAAAACAGCAATGCAGAGACTTCCCTTGAGCCAGAGCTGCCACTGCACCTTTATCTCCTCTCCTGTCCCTGCATCCAGGTGCTTCTGATGGCAGGTGTGCAGCCTGGGGACGATGTGGAACAGAGGAGGAGGAGTGGGCTGGAAATTAGCTCATGAAACATATCTTTTTCAGAAAAATCTGTCTTGTGAAAACATGAGTCTTTTGTAAAAATACACTAGGTTTTACCAACGCCTCCCTGAGCCCCAGGCACAATTCCAGGTGTTCTCCCAGGTACCAGAAGGACTGCCTGGTAATGTCCAGGTCCCTGTGACTGCAGAAGGTGATTTGGGATGTCTTGGGAGTTCTGACAGGCACAGCTCCCCTGCCAGGAAATGACTTTAGTGATGTGGATTAAAGCAAATCCTCACACTCCATCTCCTTGAGCCCATTGTGCTGGTCCTGGGCTCGCCCTGTCACTGTGGAGCAGTTGGGGACAGGGCTGTAACACACCCCGTGTGTGTGACAGGGGGGTGGCAGTGCTCTGTGCCACACAGCCCGGGGCACTGCCAAGGCAGCAGAGCAGCCAAAGCAGGGCTTTTGGAAGGACAGCAGCCTGGCCCAACCATCCTGCCAGCCTCCCCCAGGTCCCTGTGACTGCTAAAAATACCAGGAGGATGTGTGGGAGGGCTGGAGGCAGACCCTGCTGGCAATCCTGGCAGTGTGGCCACCTCTGCCTGCCCAGGTATGGCTGTGCCCGGGGAGCCTCAGCCATCTGTCACCCCGTGCTGCTGCCCAGAAACCTGCCCTGGATTCCTGCAGCTCTCCCTCATCATTGCTGGGGCCTGAACAAAGCCTCGGGCACAGCGGGGATGCTGGCAGCCCTTCCCAGAGCTGTCACCCACAGCGCCAGCAGAAACAGATAAATGCCACGTATGGCAGGAAACCCCTCAGCTCAGAAACAACCTGGGGAACTTGCAAAGATCAAAGTGTTACAGTGAAGGAATCCAGCTGGAGGATCTGGCCAGAAAAGAGCATTGCATGAAGCCAGATTCACTGCAGGAAGGCAGCAGCAGACCTATGGCTCATCCCGCTCTGAGGGACACAAAGAGACTTCAGAAGTCAAATAAGATTGTTTTGATTTGTCACTCGGCTTGGGAATAAGAGAACAGAGTTATTCCAGGAACTGGCTGCCCCTGTGAAGCAGGGATGGAGTGTCTGATGTCCTGTCCTTCCCCTGCCTAGGCTGCTGCTCCTGGCACTCTGGCAGCCAGACGGGGCTGCAGAGGCCACCAAACCCAGCCCGGGGCCACCTCCCTGCTCTCCACCCTGCTTTGATTCTGTGTTCAGAGCCATCCTTCAAATGATCCTGCTGGGAGGGACACCCGCAGCACAGAGCCCTGCTGCAGGAGCTGCAGGAGCTGCAGGAGCTGCAGGAGCAGCTGCACAGGGGCTGGGAGTGTGGGAGCTGTGTCTGAGCAGTGTCACAGCCCTGGTCACTTTAAACAGCTCTGTCACAGCCCTGGTCACTTTACCCAGCATTGTCACAGCCCTGGTCACCTCAGCCAGCATTGTAGCAGGGGTGGCACTGGGTGGGATTGGGGATCCCTTCCAACCCAAACCATTTTGGGATTCTGTCATTATAAATAACATAAATAATTTCCCCCCTCTCTCATAACACATATTTGCAATAAATTAATCCCATTCTTTAGGTAAATATCAAAGTATTTTAAGGTATAACCATAGAATTCAACACTGAGAGCCAAAAAAGTCATTGACATCTTCAAACCAGGAGTGAACACTCCCCAGGCTCTGTGGGAGCTCATTTATAGGACTCCTTTCCAAAAGCAGAGTTTTCAATTGCCATTTCAATGAAACAGAAAAGAGCAGCAACTGCAAAAGCAAAGTTCACTGAATTAAATAGAAACACAAGAATATTTTTTTCCTCCTTATTTTTTTCCGCTGCCTTTGTTTCCTTCAGCACGAAGGGGTAGGAAAGGCACACAAGACAAATCCAGATTTCTCCCTCACTAACATCAGTGCTGGGAAACAACACACCCCAAAGCTTTCCAGCACGACAATCTGAAGTTTGTATTTATGCCCATTCATTATACACTGCTCCAATATTTTGTGTTTGATCTTTGCAAGTCCTGCTTATCACTTTAAAGTCTGAGACTGACTGTCCCCATTACAAACACATCATTTGCTGTTGTTTATAATTTTGCTGAGCTTTAGCTCTTTGGGTTGCTGAGTACCTTCCTCCAGCTCAATCTGAGCTAAAGCTGCTCAGCCATTTTTGATAATAAGATCAGAAAGAAATATGCCCTGTTTTAATTTAATTTCATCAACTTCCTTTTTTTTTTTTTTTTGACAAACTGGTGTTCCTGTTCTGGGGAAGCAGCCTGGGAGCTTTGCATAGGGCACAAAAGACATCCGTGTCACATAGAAGGTAATATTTTTTGATCTATCTGAAAACCTGTTAACATTTAGTCAAACCCTCAGCTTCTGCAAAATGTCAGCATGTCTAGGCTCAGAAAACAGCTGTGGTTGTTGTTCAGCTGTAAAATGCTCAGGGTTGCTGTGTGTGCTTGTGTTTGGAGCACACTTCATGCCAGCAGGGGAGGGTGGCTGTGCCCCTGTGCCCACGAAACTGAGACTCAACACAAACCAGCTTTAACTATTCCTGGTTTCTCACTGCTTCCATTTTTTACCATTCCAACAACATTCCTTTAAACAGCTTTTCTATCCAGCAGCAGATCAGCTCCAGTGAAACTCTCCAGACAAAAGGGCTGGGTTTATTTCCTAGCATTGCAAATTGACTTGTTTACTGTTAAAACTCAGCAAAACAAACACTGAGGAGTAGTTTCAGTCATAATATTTCATTACCTCTAGGAAGGAGAAACAAACATTTTGGCAGCTGTTCAACACCCCATTAACATTTGAGGCAATATTTTAAGACATTTCAATTCAGTCCAAGCCTGAAAGCACTGTGTTCACATTCACATTTTGAAGTGGGGAATTCAATGGCTTTTAAAGCAGAAATAGGGAAGGAAAGGATACCCACAGAATTTCCAAATAGTTTAGAATACAGCTTGTGGACCAATTTGTAATAAGGACAAAATACAGCCAAGGAATATTCAGTGGATATTTGTGATGGGCATTTCCTGACAGCTGAGCTGCTGGTTGAAGTTTGTGGAAAGACATCAACAAGACAAAGCACAACATATGAGATTTATAACTGACATTATACAATACAATGGCGAACATTCAACTTACAAACCATATCAAAATATATCAGTCCAATTTAAAAACTGGACATGAGAGCTGCATTTCAAAACCTTGATGTTTTCCAGCTATTTTTGGAGACATAACCTTCATTTGCTGCGTTTGTCTAATCACGAGTAGAGTACGTAATGATTCACGAACAAGAGATCTTAAAATACCTTGAAGCACCTTGTTTCAGTCACAAGATAGAATCATGGAATAGAAAATTTGGGGCTGGAAGGGACCTCAAATCCCATCCAGTGCCCCCCCTGCCATGGCAGGGACCCCTCCCACTGTCCCAGGGCATCCCAGCCTGGCCTTGGGCACTGCCAGGGATCCAGGGGCAGCCTCAGCTGCTCTGGGCACTCTGTGCCAGGGCCTGCCCACCCTGCCAGGGAAGAATGCCCATGAAGAATTTCCCCAGAGACACCATCATATTGTTGTTTGGGTTTTTTTTGGTTTTTTTGTTTGTTTTTCTTTCACTTTGGATAATATTTTAGCATCTTCTGACCAAGGGTTGCCTCCTCTTCCTCCTCAGCATTCTCACAGAAATGTTTATTTCAGCACCACTACTGCCAACAAGCTGGTCTGTGCTGGTCTTTTCTTTCCTTCTAGTAAAATAATAATTTTTTTGTTCTGGTTAATGACAACATATTGGGACTTTTTGTCTTCCACTTCTGCAGCGAGAAGCAAGGAGTTGTCCAAGGACATCAACAAACCTGGTGAGGAGTTAGTTTTGGTGGTCATGGCAAGGTGAGAGCGAGTGTCACTTCTCAGAGGCGACCCTTCCTCCTTGCACACTTCATCTGAATAGGGACAGACAATCAATCCTCCCAAGAGGTGATAAATTCCTTGTCAGACCAGCAGCAGCAGCAGATTAATGGGGAACTCTCTGACAGAGCTGTCCTTCACTGTCACCGAGGGGACACACGGGGCTTGGGACTGTGGGTCCCCATTTCCACCTCCCCTACAGCACCAGCAAAACAGTCACTAAATGAAAATGGTCCAAAAATCACACGACAAAAGCAATAGCTCTTACCTTCCTGAGGTTAAAAGAGTTTAGATATTCACCCTGTAATATCACAGTCAGTTTGTTTTCCATCTGAGCTACAGCAAACAACGTGAAGCTCATCTCCATTCCCCTGCACCAAAGGCAGTTCCAAAACAAAGCATCTCAAAGTCTGATTGCTGCCATGAAATCACAGTCAGGCAAGTGGAAGATAAATACAATTGCTATTAGATTGCCTGTCTGGGCAGTGATCTTACATGTGGTAACCAATGGCATGGGGAAGATTTAATCCTTTTAGAGCCAGCCAAAGCAGATCTGGCAGATTCCGAAACAAATTGTCAGGAATTGTTGACAGGACGTTTTCTTCCAGATGCCAGTTCTGAGAGAGAAAAACACAAACGTGTTTCAAACCCAGAAAGAGGGGCTGGTATTCCTTGGTATGTAAAACGTCACATGTGTACACCTCCCACGTTTCTGTGGGAAGAACACCTAAAGGGCATTAAAGAATGCACAGCTCCATCAGCTGCACAGAGAAGCCATTTATTCAAGGATCTTTTTTTCTTTAAAAAAATAGAATCCAGGAATCAAAGACCTTAGCCAAGAATCTGTAGGTTGCCCAAAGAAGCTGTGGCTGCCCCATCCCTGAAAGTGTCCAAGGATGGGGCCTTGGAGCAGCCTGGGCTGGTGGAAGGAAACAGGGCAGGGGGTGGGATGGGATGAGCTTTGGTGTCCACCCAACCCATCTGTGACTCTCTGAAACACTGAATACAGGGGTACAAGCCAGCCTGGCACCTAAAGCAGGGTCACACCTGCTTGTCTGCTCCCTGGCACCTGGAGAACAGTGAACGCCCTCACACAGGGCACACCTGGAGGTGTGAGAACCATCCCACAGCAAACTAGGCAGCACAGGAAATACATTTCTAGGCAGACAGGAAAATCCTGCTGGATCCCATCCATGAACAGCTGGAGCCTGAGCTCCTCACACAGCCAGGGACACTGCCCGGCTGCTGCCACCTTGGCTCCCTGGATCATCCCCCTTGTTAGGAGCTCCTGACCTGCACGGGCTGTCAGACAGGAGCCTGCTGTGTGTTGGAACACGTCCTGTTGTGTGTTGGAACATGTCCTGTGTGTTGGAACATGTCCTGTTGTGTGTTGGAACATGTCCTGTGTGTGTTGGAGCATCCTGGACCTTGGAATTCTTCCATTTCACAGGAAACCTTGGAATTCTTCAAAAGCCCACCGTGCTGTCCTGCAGAGCCACACCATGCTGCGGCTTCACAGGAGCACTTGGCTTCAATGCACAATTAAATCGGCCTAAATATTCCTTTTTGTTGTTTGGTTGGTTTTTTGGTTTTGCTTTTGGTTTTGCTTTTGGTTTTGCTTTTGGTTTTGGTTCTGGTTGGGGGCACAAACCCCCCTTTCCTGGACTGAATGAGGCAAAGTAGCTGTTCCTCAGCATGGATACCTCTCTGCTCTGAACAGACAGAGGGGCTATTACCTGATTTTAAGAAAAAGCAGGTGTGACTAGTCATTATATCATGCTTTTCCTGGAATAGATTATCTTTGAGGCTACTTGGGTAATGAAATCCTAGTTACAAGCAGTATTTGTAAACCAGAGGGCAACATTGATGGCAATACAAATGGATCAATGGCAAGGCAGTGCTGGAAGGAGTATTGCTTTGTATTTGTTTATCCAAAAGGAAAACATTTATTTAAAGTTACATAAGAAAATGCATTAGGCTTGAAAGCAGTGACTTCATTCCATTAATTAAAGCAGGGATTATTTCAGCTAGTTTTGATCTCAGCATTGTGGTTAGGATTTTACAGCACAATAGTAATGGAGAAACAAGTTCACTGACATTTCAGGGTGAGAAAGTGGACTGGGAAAGATCCATAACTTAGGGAAATCATCTTAAAGCAGGACTTTTCAGCGTTCCTTTTCCAAATCTGGTTGTCCAATTCAAGCCCCTCACTGATGCCTGAGTTCTCTGCAGCATCAGCACAGTAACACAACACCATTCCTTTAACATGGCAGGGTCTAAGAAGATTTTATCCTAATGAGGCAGAAAGAAATAGTAGAGCAAAAGTCAATAAATGCATCCCTCCATAGCTTCATTTGACTTTCAGCAAGCCAGAGTCACGAGCTCCAGTCCCAAAGCAGCAGCCAGAACGAAATGTCTGAATTCTCAGAATGCATCTTATTAAACTCTACCAACATATGTCCTTAATTTCTTAATAAAACATTTGGTAAGTCTAAATAAATGAATGACACAAGGAGAAAAGCAAACAGACATGCAAATGAAAAGAAAAACAACAACAACAACTTAAAGGAGGCAGAAGTCACCAAAAAATTAAAGGGCTTAATTGCTCAAATAGTGCCAGAAGTGAAATCACTCTTTCACAATTAGGCAAGAGAAAGCATTAGAGCCTAGAGAAAATTAAGCAGGAGACATATTTGATACTGCAAAAGGCTAAACCAAAACAAGCAGCTGAAGTAGCTGCACTTACCTCAGCAGCGTGGGAGGCAGGAGTTTGGCAGCAGGGAGGCTGCACTTTTATCACACTTGGGCTTCAAGCACCTGCTGGGAAGGGCCCTGTGATGCCCCTGGAGCTGCTGCTGGCACCTGCAGGGTTGGCAGAGCCTGGAACTGCTCTGGGAGGTGCCAGAAGGGTCAAGCCTTGCCTCCTGAGCTCTGCTCCTGCTTCCTGTGGGGCACTGAAGGTGAGCACAGAACCACGGAATGCTTTGGGTGGGAGGGATCCCAAATCCCACCCAGTGCCCCCCCTGGATGGGCAGGGACCCCTCCCACTGTCCCAGGCTGCTCCAGCCCCAATGTCCAACCTGGCCTGGGACACTGCCAGGGATCCAGGGGCAGCCACAGCTGCTCTGGGAATTCCATCCCCACCCTGCCAGGGAACAATTCCTGCCCCAAATCCCAGCCAGCCCTGTCCTCTGGAGCCATTCCCTGTGTCCTGTCCCTCCATCCCTTGTCCCCAGTCCCTCTCCAGCTCTCCTGGAGCCCCTCCAAGCTCTGCCAGGGGCTCTCAGCTCTCCCTGGACCTTTCTTTTCTCCAGGCTGGGCATTCCCAGCTCTCCCAGCCTGGTTCCAGAGGGTCTCCAGCCCTGGAACAGCTCAGTGCCATTGTCCCCAAGAGGGTGCCACTCCTCACTTGGACACAGGGGCCTTGATCACCACTCCCTGTGTGACCATCCAGCCAACTCCACGTCCACTGAGTGGTCCATCCATCAAATCCCTGCCTTCTAACACAATTTATTAGCTAACTGTGGTGGTGTTCAAAGACTTTGAACAGCTGGCTCGGAGTCATTACTATTAGCATCTTTAAAAATAGAATTGGCACTATTTGCAGAAACACTAACGATAGGAAAATATGTGAAATTTCCCTCTTATGTAATGTTTATTGAAAGAATTATGTGTTCTGTTAGAGGGGTTTTTAAAAATAAACATAGGCTTTTCTCTGTAGGCTTTCTTCTTGATGAGGAAGGCATGGGAATTTTGGGAATCACAGTAATATTCCTTTCATCATCTTAGACATGCTGCAATTACAGCCATTATAGTCAGGATAGGGCTTTTTAAGGAATTTAATATCAGGGTATCTTGCCCCCCTTGTTCCTATGCCCAAATTTGGAGTTTCTCACAATGTTTGCCTCCTTTGCAGTTTTGTGATAATTGGTGGTATTTTTGTTTAGAAAGTGCTTCATCAGCTCCCCGAGACCAGATAACCATGAAGAACACAGTGCTGCTTCAGGCAGTTCTATTTCTATTTACACTGGTTTTATTCAGGATAGCTTCACTGATACCAGGGAACCCGATCCTGATTTACAGCAGGGAAAAGAGAATATTGGAATCATTTTGTGCCACCAGAAACACGACAGAATGGGAACTGTAATAGCTCCCAGTAGGGTACAACATAACAAAGTCAGCTCCAGGATCCGTGCTGCTTAATTGAAACGTGAGATTAACAGTGAAAGTTTAAATATTATCTTCAGTTTCCCTCATACTAATTTTGACACGAGATAAAATACACAGCTCATGATGCTTGGGCATGAGAACCATCAGTCATTCCTCAAAGAAGACTCATTCACTTGCAGAACTGAGGCATTTGAGAAAAGTGGGATGAAATAATAACTGGTACAAATAAACTTTGATTAAAATAATAATCCAGGAATGTAATAAAGAATTTATTTGGCTTTATCCCATCTCCCAGTTAAATGAATGCACGCTGACTTTGCCCATTGAATGTCAGTGGATTTTGATGATGGCTCTGACTGGACACAGAGGGAGTTTGGCTCAGCAGATGCAATTCTGAAAGGCTGGAGATGATTTCATGGCTGCTGAAGGGAAAGAAAACTCTTCCTTCTCCGAATCTGTGGGGCAAGAATGAATACACAGAAATAAACGTGGATGGGAAAAAAGAAACCCTCCCAAAGATCTGAGTGGGGCTGTGCCCTTTGCCAGGCTCTGCTCTCAGCCAGCTGGAACCCAGGCCTGACCTGTGGGCTCCTGGTCAGTGGCCACGCTGTCCTGGTCAGTGGCCACGCTGTCCTGGTCAGTGGCCACGCTGTCTGTCCTGGTCAGTGGCCATGCTGTCTGTCCTGGTCAGTGGCCACGCTGTCTGTCCTGGTCAGTGGCCACGCTGTCCTGGTCAGTGGCCACGCTGTCTGTCCTGGTCAGTGGCCATGCTGTCCTGGTCAGGACCTTTCAGCACTGAGCCTTGGAGTGCCCCAGGTGTGGATCCAGGCTGGATCCGGAGCTCTCCAGCCCCTCCTGGACACCTGGCACGGGGCAGTGCCCTCGGGGCAGTGCCCACCACAGCAGCTCTGCCTTCCCCAGGGTCTCCCCTGCCTTCCCTGGGAGGAACTGAACCTCCTCACAGCTTATTCGTCCTTTGTGATCTGAGCAAACCATCCAAGCTGCTGTATGCCCACAGACTGACAGACTGACTACCCCCCAGGACTGGTAAAATGCCTGATTGTCTCTTCAGAACATTTATAAACCACTAAAGCAAGGCTGGGAAAAAAAGAGGAAGGACTGGGGAAAAAGGAGTAATGGACTGGCAGTGTTTTCAAGGACAGCCTGTTCTCAGTGACCCCTTTGGCCACCCAGATTGCACGGCTGCCCCTCAGAGGTGCAGTCAGAGCTACAGCCAAAGATGTCTGAGGAATAAATTACTGTGAAAGTCAGCTTTTATTTAAACTCCTCATTTCAAACACAAAGTGGTTCTCTGTTTCCCTGGAGACCGGCATATGTAAGAAGGCAGAATTTTCTCTCCATTTCCCTTTCCTACAGTGGACCACTGTAGAGCAGGTTTTGGGATTTTCCTTTTTCCCTCCTGCAGGACTGGCATTAATTATGGGTGGTGGTTTTCCTCAGGTGACTGGGGTTGTGTCACTGAGGTGGGTGACCTGTGCTGAGACTCCTGACATGCTGAGGGGATCAACATCTTCCACTGGGTTTAAAATTGGTGGCAGACACGAGTGCCCAATGCACAGAAAGGGAGACGCTTTTCAAGTTCTTGAAGTAGAAAATTAATACAATTAAAATGAATATAATTCTGCTATAATAGTGGAGCACTAAAAAAAAAAAAAAAAAAAAAAAGAAAATAAACCAAAAATTTACAAGATCTTTTATTTGTCTCCTATTTGACTCCTGTTTAGGAAGGTAAAACCCCTTACTGTGATGAATAAATTGAAGAAAGCCTGTGTTGCACTGTCTGCCTCTGCACAGGGAAAGGAATTAGGAGATGGAGTGGCACGAAACCCCCCTCTGGCATGAGGACAAACACAACCTTATGTCCTAATCCTTTTCCTATACTACATCTTGAAAATCTATTGGGAAAAGACTCTGACTCTGCTCTGGATTTCATTGTCCAAATATTAGTGGAGAATGAGAAAGAAATGACAACTGACTGAAGCTGTTTGATGGCATCTTTCATACTTTTCCTGCAGAATGTAAAGGCAGGAGAAAAGAAGGAGGAAAGCTGATAGCTCAGAGATTCACAGCTTTTTAAAACAAAAATCTATACCTAAACAAAGCTAAAATTACTGTCTTGTATAAAAGTGTTCTATCTTTTTATTTGAGAGCAAATTCTTTCTGATTTTTCAAAGAAATATTCTTTGAGAGCTATTCTTTGCCTTTGGAAAACTGCTTTTAAATGATACCCTTCCATTGTAATCCTTTTACAACTTCCAGGCTCTTTGAAATAATGATTGCCTCCCTGCACACATTCTGTGAGGAGCACAATGACTGGCGTATCCATCTCAAAACATGCTGGGAAAGAAAACAGCATCAATTTTAAATAAAACAATCTGGGAAGTGGCATCTCAGGAACCATGAAAGTGCTGCTGGTGTAACAGCTGTGGTCTCCGGGCTCAAGGGCTGTCCCTTACCATGATGTTTCTGACACAGTGTGCTGGCACCGAGGGTTATTTCTGAGATGCTTTTCATTCCAGGAGACATTCCAGTTCAGCAAGCCACGAAAAACCCAAGTCACGAGCACGTTCCAGCTCAACATTCTCCTGAGCTTTAACAAGACCAAGCTCTGGTGCCACGCCTGGATTGGGGCAACCACTGGTACCAGTGTGGGCTGGGGGGTGAGCAGGTGGAGAGCAGCCCTGAAAGAAGGGCCTGGGGTGCAGGGGGGTGAGAGCTGGCCATGGCCCAGCTCAGGAGCCAGAACCCCCCCGTGCTGGGCTGATCCCCCCGGGGGCAGCAGGGGATGGGGGGATTCTGCCCCGCTCAGGGGAGACCCTCCCTGCAGAGCTGCCTCCAGCCCACATCGGCCTTTGGGAGCAGCTCCAGAGGAGGCCGTGGAGATGGTTTGAGGGATGGAGCACCTGTCCCGTGAGGAAAGGCTGAGAGAGTTAGGATTGGGAAATCCAGCATGGAAAATGAAAAGCTTTGTGGTGACCTCACCGTCCCAGAGCCTGGAGGGGGCTACAAGAAGGATGGACAGAGACCGTTCACAAGTGCCTGGAGTGACAGGACAAGGGGGAATGGCTTCTGGTGACTCCCGATCCCGGCGGTGAGCCCCAGGGATGAGGCAGGATGAGCGCTGTGAGCTGGCACGGACACCGCCGAGCGCCGGGCTGGTCCTGCCGGGGCGTACGAGGTTCAAATAACCTCTCTGGGTACGAGATTCAAATAACGGGGCCGCTGCGGGGCCGGGGACACGGGGCCGGGCGGGGCTCAGCGCGGGGAGCTGCGGGGCCGGACCGGAGCGCCTCCCTCGGTACGGCCGGGGGATGCGGGGGATGCGGGCGGAGCAGGGCGGTGCATCCCGGACAGCCCCGGGCCCGGGCCCGGTCCCACCCCCGGCCCGGTTCTGCTCCACCCCACCCCACTGCCCACATCCCCCGGCTCCATCCCCGACTCCATCCCCGCTCCACCCCTCTCCAGTGCCCGCATCCCACTCCCGGGCCCGCCCCCGGCCCCGTTCTGCCCGGCCCCGCCCGTATCCCCCGGCTCCATCCCGCTCCACCCCAGTGCCAGCATCCCCCGGCCCCGGGCCCGCCCCCGGCTCCATCCCCGTTCTGCCCGGCTCCGCCCGCATCCCCCGGTCCCTCCCCCGGCCCCGCTCCACCCCACTGCCCTCATCCCTCTCCCGGGGCCCCCCCGGCTCCCGGCCCCGTTCTGCCCGGCCCCGCCCGCATCCCTCTGCCGCCCCCGGCTCCATCCCCGCTCCGCTCCGCCCCAGTGCCCGCATCCCGGCTGTGCCCGCCCCGCATCCCGGCTGTGCCCGCCCCGCATCCCGGCTGTGCCCGCCCCGCATCCCGGCTGTGCCCGCCGGTGCCGGGCTCTGCCATGCGGGGCGGGCGTACCGGGGCCCGGGGCGGCTGAGGGCGGCGGGGGGCCGCCGCGGGAGCCGCAGGCAAGAGGCCGCAGCGGCATGCCAGCCGCCCTGCCCCGATGTTTCACTGGGCAAGTGGAAGAAGAGGATGGGAGCGAGCGCCTCTCCTCCAACGAGACCCGTCGTCGACGAGCGCGCGAGGGGGGGGGGGGGGACGGTGAGTGCGGACCGAGATCCCCGGGATGCTCTGCCCTGCCCAGCCGGGATGCCTTGCCCAACCGGGATGCTCTGCCCTGCTCAGCACGGGGTTGCCCGCCTGCCCGGATGCTTCGACTTCATCCCGGGAATTCTGCCCTGCCCAGCCCGGGATGCTATACCCTGCCCAGGGATGTTATCTGCCAGCCCGGATGTTCTGCCCTGGCCAGGCACGGGATGCTCTGCCTCTCATCCCGGGGATGCTCGCCTGCCCAGCCGGGTGCCCAGCTCCGGGGGCACTCTGCCCTGCCCTGCCTGCCCATGGAAGCACGGGCCCGGGGATGGCCCGTCCCAGCCGGTGCTGTCCCGGGGGGTGCCGAGCTGCTGTCCCAGCGGAGGAGCAGCGGGGGCCGGGCCCGGTGTGCGGCTCGGCGGGCTTTGGCTCCGGCCAGGGCCGCAGGGATCAGCCCAGGGACACCCCAGGGACACCTCAGGGAAGCGGGCCAGACTGGAGAAGGGGGTGCCGAGGGGACAGTCAGCAGCAAAGTTCAGTGGGTGCCAAGCAGGAGCAAGCGCTGCCGGCCATCAGCACGAACGCTGCTGTCAGCTCAAAAAGATTTGAGGGTTTTCAAAACACAAGTTGGGTTTTTAGAAAATACCCGTGAAATCCACCGTTGGGTTCAGAAATCTCGGGAGAAAATTCAGAGGCGCAAGGAAAGGACCGAAAGGAACTGACTGTGGGTGGGGGAAAGTCAGCAGAGCCATCGAGGCAGCAGCCGGGTGTCAGGGGACCGGGGAGCCTGACGCTGCGCTGCCCTGTGGCACCAACCGGAGCACCACACAAAGATCCCTGTGTGCGGGGGTCTGGAATTGTGCACTGGATAAACCTGGAGTTGATGTGTAGCTGATCTGAGAAGCAGTGATGTGGGGTCAGGGCTCTGCTGGAATTCCTCGGGTGAGGGCACCACACTGTCTGTGAGGCTATGAAGCTGACACGGGTTAAATCAGGCAAAACTGTGTTCCTGGCACAAGAGCCGCTTGATTTCCTCCCAACACGTTGTTATTAGCAATTTCACACTGAGCAAGCCGAGTTAAAGACACTAAATGGGAGCTTGCTGAAATTTCCATCTGAAAGCAAATTTCTTTCTGAGAGGCTTTTAATTTCGGCCCTGAGCCTGTGTGCAGCCAAGCAGGGCGCGAGTGAGACTCTGCAGCTGAATGACTGCTGACAGGAGCCTGGGAACACCTATCTTCATGTACTTTCAAGCAGTGCTTTCCAATTATGTCCCAATTATGGCACATCGCTTCCTTGAGATCTCCTGCTTCTCCATAATTCCTTGTTAGAGGTGCTCAGAGGAATTACAGCGTTGTTCAGGTGAACTCTAATTTACTGTCATGGCCATGGTTGCTATGGTGATTCTTAAGACATCCCAATAATTCCTTAGATAAAGAAGCCAGTTCGATACTTGGGTTTGTGGGTGACATAATGTGCAAGAAGTTCCTAGGACAACAATTTAATGAGAAATCAAGTAGAATATAAAAAGGAAAAGACATTTGGTAGGTGAACTTTGCCCAGACGTGCTCCTTTTGTGTTTTGGATGGACTCTGCACAAGGATGAGCAGGCTGCTGAAATCCAGCAGACAATCCCTGTTAATTTTTGTCAGGGTGTGTGTGTAAATAAGAGGTTGAGTATATTGGAGCAGTAGTAACACAACTTAGTATTGCCTCAGATTTAAAATTGACTCAGGTCGTTTGCAGACTTACAGTCTTCATCTTGACTTCCTGGGACTGGTTTGGGCTTCACTGAGTCCTGGTCCCTGTCACACGAACGTGGGGATGTCCTGAGGTGAGCTGTGTGTGTTTGCTCTCTCTTGGTGTAAAATACTTGCTCCAGAGGGTAGCACTGTTAAGAATTGCCTCAGGCTGCACCTGGGCAAGCCCCAGCTGCTCGTTGGATCTCCTCTGGATAAAAGCAGGAGTCCTGTGTCACCCCCCTCTCTCTGGGAGGGCCGTTGGCTGCTGCTGTCCCTGGTGGGACCTGTGGGTTGAGCTCTCGAGTCTGTGACTCCAAAAAAGTAACATGGTATTCCAGAAACATGCCACTAAGGACCTTCTCTCAACCCTCTCACTTTTTCAGATCTTTACTGTCATGGATGGGCGGGCGGTTCTTTGGGCAGGGATGAAGATGGGGCAGTTCAGCTGCTCTGCGGGCTGGCTCAGCTCCCCCCGGGCCAGGGCAGAGCTGAGCCTTTGGGGAGCCCTGCCAAGGCACAGCTCTGCTGCTCCCTCCTCGCTTCCCTCCTGGCTGTCCCCATCCAGGGTTGAGGTTTTCTGCTTTTTGGTTTTGGAGGCCGTGTGCAGGCCAGGTGTGCCTGGTGCTGTGTGGGGCCACAGAAAACCGGTCTGAAACCCTGCCTGGTGCAGTGGGCTCCCTGTGTGCTCTCTGTTGCACACCACAGCTGGGAGCTGCTTCTGGGCCTTTCAGAACGGGGGGCAAACTCATGGGAAAGCTGAGTGTGAAAGAGAAATCAATTTAGAATATTAATGTTTGTGTGTGCCTCAGCCAGCCCTGCGTGGGGACGGCTGGGTTTCTTGGGAGCCCATGTGGGTTTCCAGTGCCACAGAAAAGATGCAAAGCGCCATTCCTTCAGCTGGGAGGGAGCTTCAGCAGCTGTCCCAGGCTGGAGATGCTGCCTATGGGATGCCTTTGGAGAGCTGGTCTGGGGAGGTGTGTTTGTACACTGCTCCAGAAGGAGGGGAGGGAGGAAAAGCGAAGGGGAAGTATGGGAAGAAGAAACACAAGGCAAAAGAAACAGGGAAAAAAACACCAAAAAAAAAGAGCAGAAAGTGGAGCACTGGGAGTTTAAGGTGCTGCTGGAGTAAGTGTGGGCCTCAGTGAGCTGAGGTGGATTGGTGGGCCTGTGGGTTCTGCATTCGGCAACTGGATGTTTCCAGCAGGAAAAGCACACCCTTGTCTGCAGTGGCTTTTCAGGGTGTGGTTTTTTTTACCTGTAAGGATCTTTCTAAAAACTCCTCACTCGGAGGAGTGATTTGTGTCCAGCCCCATGGAAGGGAGGTCACTGACTGTCTGGGGCTGAGACACGTCTCTCTGTGCAGGGCACAGGGCACTGGGGGGGAATCACAGAAATTATTGGGGGTTGGAAAAACCTCCAGGAATCATCAAGTGCCACGCATGTGTCCATCCCACCCTGTCCCAGCCCAGAGCTCTGAGTGTCACCTCCAGGGGATGGGGATACCAACCCTCCCTGGGCACTGCCAATCCCCCCCAATCAGCACCCTTTCCATGGGCAAATTCCTGTGTTGCCCACCATGAATGAGCCTGCCCCTGGGCAAGCTGAGCAGTTCCCTCTGCCTCCTGTCCCTGTCCTGGGAGCAGATCCCACATCCCCCCGTGCTTGTCCCCTCTTAGGAGGGAGTGTGAGAGCGAGGGAGGCCCGGAAAGTCATGCAGCTGTTGTATTTGGGCAGGAATCTGCTGTCATTCTGGGTAAACAGTCCAAGCAAGGTTTTATTGACATCTCCTACTTTAAAAAAAAAAAAAATTAGATATTTTTAAAATTTATTTTTTATACCAAGTGAGGAAAACTGATTTTGTGAAAGCCAATGGGAATGTTTCAACCCAGATATCTAAAAAGTGCTCAGCAGAGTGTTGACTTGGGCACTGAGGCTGAGCGGAGGAAATCCAGGGCACACCCCGTGCTTATAGCATGCCCACAGTGTGTTACGTGAGACAGGGGGAAAACCCAGCAAGATTTATCTCACTGTGCAATTATATCGAAGAGGAAGTCAAGAGTGCATTTATGGATGTAGGTTTCTCTGGAATCAAAGCGGTTTACTAAAAAAAACCGTGTGAAATATTACATGAGCATTGTGAAGCCATCTGCTGCTTTTGCTTTGCTTGTGCCTCCCCTAGCTGACACACAGGCGAGTGGTCCAGGGCTCTGGCCTGTCGATGTGAATTCGTTTTCTGCTGATGCACAAGGTTTACTGGGCAGCCACTGACTTCCATCACGATTTAGTTATTTTGTCTCAAGCACTTTCCCCCTCCCCCCTCGATCCCTGTTTGATTCTGCCAGAATGCAGATTGTGTTCGTAAGGGGGTCAGGTTGCAGGCGCCGTGGTTTATCTACTGCATCCAAAAAATCAACTTTCAAAACACAAGTTCCCGTTCCTGTAAGCTCGTGGGTGAAGTGTGGCAGTGAAGCAGTGATGTGAGCAGTGTGTGATCGGGTGTTAGCCCGCAGGTGAAGTGCCGTGGGTGTCATGAGCGTGTCCCCTCCGGGGAACAGACGGGATGGGGTAGGAAGCGGAGCTGAAGGGGCAAAGACAGCAGGGTTTGGGGTGTGCAGGGTATGGGGTGTGCAGGGGTCTGGGTGTGTGCAGGGTTTGGGTGGCAGGGTTTGGGGTGTGACGGGGTTTGGGGTGTGCCACGGTTTGGGTGTGCGGGTATGGGTGTGCAGGGTTTGGGGTGTGCAGGTCTGGGGTGTGCAGGGTTTGGGGTGTGCAGGGTTGGGGTGGCAGAGGCTGGGGTTGGGCAGGATTTTGGGTGTGCGGGGTTTGGTGGGTGATGCAGGGTGTGGGCGTGTGAAGGTCTGGGTGTGCAGGGTTGGGCGTCGGCAGGGGTTTGGGGTGCTGTGTTGCCGGGTATGGGTGGCAGGGTTTGGGTGTGCAGGGTTGGGGTGTGCACGGTTTGGGTGTGCAGGGTTTGGGGGTTTTGTGCAGGGTTTGGGGTGTGGACAGGTTTGGGTTGGGCAGGGTTTTGGGGTGCAGGGTTTGGGGTGTGCAGGGTTTGGGGTGTGCACGGCTTGGGGTGTGCGGGGTTTGGGCGTGCAGGGTTTGGGGTGTGCACTGTTGGGGTGTGCAGGGTTGGAATTGCAGGGCTGGAAGGTGCAGTGGGTTCTGGGGCGTGTGCAGGTCCCGCACCACCGAGCTCCTCCCCGCACCCTGTCCCGTACCCTGCAGCCTCTCCCAGACGCCTGTAAACATCCTGCAGCCCGTCCTCACCCGGTTCCCCAACACCCGTCCCCCCCTATCCCCACCCGTCCCTCACCTGTCCCTCACCCTGCCACCAGCCATGCTCACACCCTGTCCCAACCCTGTCCCTCACCCTGTCCCCACCTGTCCCCACCCTGTCCCCCACCCTGTCCACTGTCCCCACCTGTCCACCACCTGTCCCCACCCTGGTCCCACCCGGTCCTCACCCTGTCCCAACCGGTCCCACACCCTGTACCCCACCCTGTCCCCACCCTGTCCCACCCCTGTACCCAAGCCGGGGCTGCAGCTCCCGGACCCGCTGTCCTCTTGTCCCGCAGACTCGGGGCTGTCCGCAGCTTGGGGAGCTGTTTGTGCTCTTGCTTTGCGTCCTCTGGTCCTGCTCCCGAGGCATGAGGTGTCCGATATTCTCCACGGCTCTCGGCAGTTAATTTTTTTTCCAAAAGGCCTTGGGGTTCTTGCCCATAAATTTTGTTCCAGGGGTTGGGACCGTCAGGGATAACGGGCACGCGGCTGGCAGGGGTTGTGGGGCTTAGCAGGGACATGGAAGGATGGGGAGGCAAAGCTGACCTGCCTGTTCTGTGTCCTCCACCTCTGGGGGACCACCAAAACCCTTCTGGGGTCTGACCCAAACCCTTGTGACAGCGCCTGGGGACATCTGCTGTGCTGCTGGGGGAGGGCACCTGGCAGATGGATCCAAGGAGCAGGAAAGTTTCCCTCCTATCTCCTGGGGAGTTCAGTGCATAAACCCTGTGCTGGTTTTGGGCAGACAGCAGCCTGGCTGTGGCCCCTGCGTCCCTGAGGGCCAGGGCGGCCATGAGCATTGTCCTGCTCCTGCCCTGTCTCCTGCCTCTGCTGCTTCCCTCAGGACGACGTCACCTCAGCTGGGCAGGGTTTGCAGCCTATGGCAGCAAATGTTAACCCCTTT
>CM031862.1:505211-523697 GCA_018697195.1 Certhia americana
AGCTGATTAATTAATGGACTGGCGGTCACTCCCACCTGCGGCTGTGTCCATTTGCTGATAGGGCCCTTGGCGAAATCTGAAGAAAAGCCCCATTCTTGAGGGGCTCGTGTGTTTGTGGGAGATCCGAGGAGCGGCGATCGGGGTGCACTGCGTCCGCAGGACAGCTGAGATGTTCACATGGGGCTGGAAGTACCAAAAAAATAACACAAACACAACAGCAGTTAGCGGACGTTTGATGGATAGGGGGGACAAGGGCAACAAGGAAAAAGTCACGGGAAAATACCATAAAGTGGAAAATTTAAATCAGAGTAATATTGATGTGTTCTGTGGAGGCCACAGTCCTCATGACTAGCGTGAATGAGCTCCTGTGATTGGGAATAACATGCGGGAGCACGTGGCTGGGGGAACTGCCCACCTTCATCCCCATGTCCCCAGGTGACTGGCATGGTGACATCCGGCTGGGCTGGCATTCCCCAGGCTGCAGCGTGATGTCTGGGCTGCCGTACAGGACACGAGCTGATGAGTCTCTTGTAGAGAGAAGCGGCTGGAAGGAGAGCTGTGCTGGCAGCGGGGACAAGACAGGGTCACCTCCTGCCATGCCTGGGGGAGTGTCAGACGAGCAGCACTTGACAAGACGAAAAACCTTCCCAGAGATGAAAAGAGCTCTTCGCACAGTTTGGTACTTGAATCTCAAACTGGGGTGCTCTGAAAGTGGTTTTGAAAACCAGCTGACTGGCTTCTAGGTGCGGTTAGGGGAGGAGGGCTGTGGGGCTGTGTGTGCCCCGGGCCCCGCAGGGCAGGGGAGAGCTTGAGTTCCTTCTAAAAATTGCTGTATTTCTGGCTGGGGATGCCTGAAATGAGCATTGCGCAACCCAAGGGGGGCAGTGCACTGGATCAGGCTGGATTTCACAGTGGGCTGGCAAAGGGCACGGTGCTGAGGCCCGGGGTCAAGCCGGGCAGCCGAGCCCCTGACTTTTTCCCCTCTTTTCAGCACCACTGATGCCAGCCATGAAGCACGGCCCATCAGAAGAGCCTCACCTGGCGTGAAGGGGAGGGGTTTCAGCGTGCGGTTCCACCTTGAGTGCTACACATGTCCCCGCCACCAATCCCGCATCCCTGACACCTGCTGGGAGGGGGCAGAGTGCGAGGAAGCACAGGGAGCAGTGCCAGGCTCTGGGGGCTGGAGGTCCGGGTGTCATGGAGAATGGGGGTGATGGACAGCACGAGCTAAGGTGTGTGCCAGACTGGCAACGGTGTGTGCCAGCAAGCACAGGTACAGCGTTGCCAGTGTGTGCAAGGGAGGGGATCGGTCTGGGTTGGTTTTATCCGGAGTCAGTGTCAGGACAAGCCTTTACAGATTCAGCTCAGCTCTCTGTACAGAAATTAAAGTATCAGGTCCTCTCTCCCTGTCCCACTGTTCCTCAGGAATTAACGGCTTTCGTGACGTAGGAATAGTAAAAATGCTTCTGCTCTCTGTGTGGGAAAGCCAGGCAGTGCTGTTGCTGACAGTGTGACAGTGTGGACAGCTGTGACGGTGTTTATGTGTTCATTTGAATCTCGTGGTGTTCAGGGCTCTCCCAGTCCCTGGGAAGGGGTGAGGAGGGGGCAGCACTGGATGATGATGTTCAGAATTACGTGGCTTGCTGGTTTCACCCTGAATCCTTACAGGGGAAGGTTGTAATTAAATTAAATCAATTAGAATTCAATGTTAATCTCTTTTATAAGCTTTGCTGATGTTTCTGGAAGCTGATAAACATCTGTTATCAGAAAAACCCCTTACTTGGTTTGGGCCTACAGCAGGAGAATGGTGGGATAATGAGGATGATGGTAGCCCTGGGGGAATTTCAGGGTCACCGCAAAGGGTGGCCAGCACAGAGATACATTATTGTCAAGGTTAACACATTTGGTTACAGGTGAGCTGCCTAAGATACAAGTGATATTTGTATTTCTGGGGAGGATAGTGAACATTGGAGCACTGGAGAAAGTCTCAGAGTAGCTTCTGGGCGGGTGGGGAGGGCAGGCGTGAGGTGTGGACGCACGGAAGAGTGGTGGTCTTCCTCCTGGGTCTACCATTCCTGCCTGAGCTCTTGGACGCAGGAGAAAAAAATATTCTTTCTCCTTTTCTTTATTCTCCTGGACCATAAGCCCTCCTACCTCAACAAAAAAATGCACAATCAACAAGGTTGGTTTTTGAAATACTGGGGGTGATGGTGTCCTGGGATTTTAGAGGGAGACATGGTGGCAACAAAAAGCCATCAGGGAGGTATTAAGTATTCCAGGGTGGGACAAAAAAGCAAAGAAACAGGGAATTGGTAGGACTGGGAAGAAACTTAGATTGAGAATCAACGGTGAGTGTTTAGGAAACACCAAGAGCCAGACACTCCCAGCACCATGCAGTGAATAGTGTTGGTGTGAGGTGGGACAGGACAGCAGGAGACAGGCTGCTCCATGGCAGAATTTCTGATTTTAATTTGGGTCTGACAATGGCAGAAAGATGGGCTGCGGCAGGGAGTGGTGGGGCTAAAGTTAGGAGCAGGCACTATCTGTGAGGATTAGAGAACAGTAGGTGAGGGGTGATTCCTTCCCCTGGTGGGCTGGACTCCAATCCACCCACGGGCTTCGGTCAGGAGATAAATTATAGGGTAACAGATCTAATATTCCTGTGGACAGATGTTAGTCCCCCGGGAACAAATGTCACAGAATCCAGGGGGAAGCTCCATGCTGCACGTGATTTTTGTTACTGCTTCCCAGTCTGAGGGAACTGGCAGGCAAGGCCAGCGAGCAGGGAACACAGAAAATGATGACATATGATCGGATTGTTTGCACTGGTGGAAAAACGTTGCTTTGATGTTCACAGCAAACAGGCCAAAGCTTGGTCCCCAATAATTGCACTCTAAAGCCCCGATGGCATTTAGGTCAGGACACGGATAATTCCGACACGTCACACAGGGCCTGTGATTTCATATTCAACCTGATGCTAGGTTTGTCGAAACTTGGAATGGCAGGGTTAGTGGATCTGCCAGACAGAGAAGAGGATTGGCAGGACGTCAGCACAGGATGGAGACAATCCCTCTCCTGGACAGTGTGGCTGTGTGACTCTTCGAGGGCTGGGAGCTACCTGTGGTCCTGACAGGATCCGTGACTTTGACCAGGGTCGGGAGGCTCGGTGCCTTGAGGGCGCTGAGTCAACTTGGCTGTGCTCCTTCATCATCCATCATCCATCAATCATCCATCATCCACCACCATCATCCATCCATCCCTGCCCTCATCCATCTATCCTCCAGCCATCCATCCATCCTACCCATCATCAGCCCTCCACATCCATCCCATCATCATCAATCTCAATCCATCCATTCCATAACCCTCCATCAATCCATCATCCTCCGTCCATCCTCTTCCATCCTACACATCCATCCATTCCATCATCCCCTAGATCATCTCCATCCCTCCATCTCCCTCCATTTTCAGTCCATCCCTCCATCATCCACCTCCATATCATCCACCAGCCATCATCCCTCCATCCATATCATAGGTACAGCCATCATCATCAATCTCCACATCCTCATCATCATCCATCCATCCATCATCCAGCCACTCATAAGCCATCCATTATCCCTCCAGCCATCATCATCCATCCATAATCCACCATCCACCATCCATCATCCATCCATCCATATCCCATCCATCCATTATCCCATCCATCCATCATCATACATCCATCCATCATCCAGCAATCATCTCCATCCATCCATCCAATTCCATTCCATCAATCCATCCATCATCCCATCCCTCCATCCTCCATACATCCATCCATCCATACATCCATATCCATCCATCCCATCCCATCCATCCATCATCAAATCCACTCCTCATCCATCCATCCATTCCATCATTCCCACTGGGGGTCTGATGTGCTTGCTCCACATCCCTGCCCGCGGGCAGCCCCCAGGGCCAGGGCCAGGAGCACACAGAGGGTACTCAAGTGCAGTTCCGCCATCTAACCCACTCTGCTTTGCCGTGGGGCCCTCAGGAGTGTCATGAGGGCGTGTGAACGTCAGGAGCCCCGTGCTGCTATGCGTGCAGTGTGTGTGGTGCTGGCCGTGCTGCTGCTCTGCTCCGTTGGGTTTTATTCCACGCTAAATGCCACAGCAGGAACGTGGCAAGCAGGTGTCAAAACAAGCACAGCTGCAGCGAGGCAAACTTAGGGATTGATTAATGAATAGTTCCAGCCTGTTGTGTGTTTCTCTACACGGCTTTCTGATGTAAAGATCAATCAGTGAATTTATTTAAGAAATAGCAGGTTTCTTTTAACTAGAGCAAATTGCTTCTGTTTATCAAAATGCTGAGTAACATCAACAAACAGTTCAGTCTCTGTTGCCCCCCAGCACTACTTGGGAAATCATTTTAGTTAGTGCTTCTTCTGCCCTTGGTTTGGATTTTTCCATGCTCTTAGCTTGGATCTCCAAAGGCACCCCTGCCTCCCCCACTGCTCTCCCCAGAGGCCACTCTCCTCCTCCTGCTCTCTGTGCTGAAGTGGGTTTTTCCACTGCCAGCTCTTCTCTTGCTCTCTTACCGAGCTGCACAGGGGTTATTCCCTGGGGGTTTGCCCTGCGTGGTGCCCAGGGGTGGCAGTGGGCAGATGGGTGGCCCTGGTGCCCAGGGGTCAGTGCAGGTGCTGGGGACACTGAGCTGGTGCTGGGATGTGCTCGGGCCCAGAGGTGCTGTGCTGTGTGAGGAGGGGGCTGTCTCTCCTGAGGGCTGAGGGCAGGGCAATGCCCCTGCAGGACCTGGCTTCCCTCCCCCCTGGGGATGATCCTCTGCCAGGATGTTCCTTCTTTCCGGAGCCAGCTGCACATCACTGTGCTCCAGAGAATTTCCTATCACAGAAGTAGGATGTCTGCTTTCCCCAGAGAATTTGAACTTGGTGAATAATTCTGTTTGACATCTGCTGTGAATTCGGGACTGTTCTCCTCCTGTGGAGTTGGAATGAGCCCTGGGTGGTCATGGCCACCCATCCGGCAGGTGCCAGGTGGGTCAGTGCAGTCCCTGTGACACTCAGTGCAGGTCAGTGCAGTCCCTGTGACACTCAGGCACATCAGTGGGGGCTGACCATGGAGTACATCTGTTCTGACACCTCCAAAAGAAAGAACAGGCTTCTTGTTGACTACAGAGAGCACCAGAGGGGATCACTGCTGCTGCCTGGGGTCCAGCAAAACATCTTCAGGTATTCATCACTCTCTCGTGGTTCTTTTTTCCCTCCCAGATTTACTGTCATTGCCAGCGTGTGTGGGTGATACCCTCTCATTCACATTGTCTTGATCCTAATTTTTCCTTCCTTGCCAAAAGGAGCTTCTTCCACTGCCAGAACTGTAGGAAATGCCTGCCCAACTCAATGTGTGGCAGAACACAGAGCTGAGTGTGGACACTGGTGGTCTCAGATACACCAAACCCCCTGTGGGTGCTGGTGCTCTCCAGCCTTGGACCTGTGGGCTCCTGGAGCTGGTGTTGGTGCTCAGCCTGCTCGGGGCACTGGGGATCCCTCCTGAGCCCCTGGGTGAGCTGCTGCCCCCTCTTCAGCTGAATTTGTGTCAGCCAGGAGCAGCATTTCCACAGCCCTTGCGCTGCTGCTGCTGCAGCTCTGCCGAGCAGCACATCCCCTGATCCCAGCCAAAGGTATTTTGGGAGCACGTCTGCTGCTCACGAGCCTCTGGGACAAAGATAGGACCGTGTGCCTGAAATAGCACCCTGGAGCCTGCACACCCCACCAGTGGCTGCTCTCAAGAGGGAAATCCAGAGTTTGTTTTCAAGTCATCATCACTGTGTTGACAAGGCTGTCGTAGGGAGAACGGTCTCAAGTGGGAATGTCTGAATTAACTCCCAGAGCAGTGTGCACACTGCTCACCACCCAGTGTGGGCACAGAAGGGACTCCTGCCCTTTGGAACAGGGATTTCACACACAATCCCAGAGTCACTGAGGCTGGGAAAGCCCTCCAGGACCATCCAGTGCCAGCTGTGCCCCATCCCCACCCTGTCCCCAGCCCAGAGCTCTGAGTGCCACCTCCAGGAATTCCTTGGGCACTCCAAGGATGGGGATCCAACCCTCCCTGGGCACTTCCAAGGCTTGAGCACCCTTTCCAAGCCATGGAGGAGGTCAGGGGTGGAGGGAGTGCATTCATCAATGTGCACATGCTGAAAATCACAACCCCAAACCAGACATCACTGCATTTTCACGGTGCTGATCCATTCAGTTGCCAAGAAATAAGCATAGCTGCCAGTTCAGCTCTTTTTCAGGAGATGTTTTCCTGTCCTTTTTGATTTGCTTTTTTGCTGCAGCAGAGACCCCCCTTCAGTGCTGTGATTGCAGTGTTGGAGTGCAAGAAAACAAGGGAATGGCATTTTGGACTGAAATATCTCCTGCTGCAATTCTTGCAGCTCAAATGCAACTTGGCTGGTGCACAGTTTGACTTTTTGGTGTATTTTCCCAGTGTTCTGGAACTTGTCACCAGCCCCAGTGACACAGCAGGAGGAACAAGACTGTCTTTCATGACCCACAATGAATTTGCTGGTGTGGCAAGCAGTAAAAGCCTCTTTTGATGCAAAACCAGAAGCAGCTGATTGTAGAAAATGTTCTTGGGCTCTCTTCATTACAAAGAGTTGTTGTCCCAGGGCAGTTACATGTTGTAGGAAACTCCAGTGCTCCTGGATTGATTTGGGAAA
This sequence comes from Certhia americana, assembly GCA_018697195.1. Taxonomy (NCBI): domain Eukaryota; kingdom Metazoa; phylum Chordata; class Aves; order Passeriformes; family Certhiidae; genus Certhia; species Certhia americana. The sequence goes on from CM031862.1 coordinate 511,929, forward strand.
AGCAGTGATGATCAGGAGACATAAAATAAATGATAGAGTATGTGATATTAAATAGAACGAGGGAGGTTGTTCCCCAAATCCTGTGTTTGTCTCAAACCTCTTAAACCCTCTTGTGTAATTTTCTTAAAGGAAAGGAATGCTGGATTCTGTTTTGTTGTCAATGGTTCGCTGCTGTGAGCCCGGCAGTTTTGTCACAACACCTCGCTGCTTGTTGCTGCACGGAACACAAAGTCGAACAAGGTGTGGGCAGCTCCTTCCCCTCTCTGCCCTGAGCAGCTTTTGTGGCTCTCCTCGGGTGCACAGAAAAACCCCTCCAGGTCTGAGGGCTTCCATTGCCTGTGGTGACTGGATTTAACAGGGTTCTTTCTTGGAAAAGTGGTCTTAATTATTAATATTGCTGTCTTTTCTATTAATTAATGTTTTAAATCTTCCAAAGACGGTGTCAGGGTGTTCCCAAGTGCTGTGATACTGAAGTCAGCCACGGTCTGTCTACTTCCAGTGTCCTTGGGAGCTGTTTCTTGATCTTTTGATACAAAGCCTCGTTGTTCCCCCCTCTCCCTCCCTGCAGGACGCAGCTGTGCGCTTGCAGGATGGGAGGATACTGTTACAGCAAGGAAAAGTGCATCGGATTTCACCCTAGCAACTGGTGCATCTCTAGGGTGACTCGTGCTGCTCGCTGTTACCTGCGTTTCCATAGCAACGGGATGGGCAGGGCAGGGTCCCCTCTGTCACCAGAGCCCGAGGGGACAGGGCTGTCCCTGAGACAGCTCCAGCACAGCTCTGCCCATCTGTCCACAGCTACCCTCTCATTTTGCTCTCATTTGCCCTGACCAGGCTGCAGCCCTCCTTAACTTCGGGTGTCACACCTGCTCCAGGTGAGATCCCTGAGCCCTGCCAGCCCCATCTCCAGAGGTGGTGCCCCCAGCCCCAGGCACGGGGCTCTGGCTGGGCAGGAACACCTCCTGCTGTCCTTGGCGTGCTCCGTGACAGAGTGTGAGCCTCCCTACAGCTCCCTGAGCCCGTCAGTCTGCCAGGGCTGATACAACCTGACAGCCCTAAAAAAATCCCAACTGGAGAATCTGTTCTCGCGCAGGCTCGGGGCACTCTTTTCCACAGGTTGGCTGTTGCTATATTAAGGAATAGTCTGTTGTTTCTAAATTTGCCCTGTTAATGTCACAGAGCATAAAGAAAAATAGCAACAATGAACTGGCATTTGAGGCAGGGAGTGGTGCAGGAGCGGCTGTGCCCAGCAGGCTGGGTGCTCCCTGGGTGCTGCTCTCCCTGGATCAGTACCTGAGGCTGTTGGGTCACCCCTGTGTGCCAGTCTGCACCCCACACAGCCTGCTCTGGGTGCCTGGCAGCTGGCTGGGGCTTGGAGCAAAGCTCAACACTGTCAGGATTTGAAAGGAACAAGAAGGTGAGTGAGGCACTGCTGAGATTGCAGTGGTCAGTGGGATGTGGCCCTTCCACGGGCAGGCAGGGGCAGAGCTGTGTGCCAAGGGGCAGCTGGAAGCCCTGCCCAGGTTTTGGGGATGCCACAGAGAGTACCAAGCTCCTTGGCCTTGGCAAAATCTGGGTATGGGCATCATTGTGCCCCGAGCTGTGGGTGTGTTTGACCAGAGAGCCCCTTCTCTGCCACCAGCCACAGCCTTCTCACTGGCTGGGGAAAGGTCAGATCTGTAACTGCAGCCAGGAATAATCCTGAAACACAGGGAATTACCGATGCTGCCACAGTTACAGACATATTTGCAAAAGAAGTAATTCTTCTCTCCAGGATAGGGATGTACCTGCCTGGACAGATTCCCTTTCTGGCCCTCAGCTTGTCTCATGCTGCTGTTCCTCTCGAGGATCTGCTGTGAGGAGTTCTGACAGACCCAAATCAGATTTCCCAGGTGTGACCTCAGTGGCAGCTCCGTTCCCCAGGATTGTTTTTAAAACTTTCAGTGAAGCCCCACTGCTTTCAAGTTCTTTGTGTCTCAACACGATGCAAATGCAGCACAAGGTTTGCTGCAAAGCAGCTCTCAACGCAGCGTTGGTTGGGCTTGGGCTCGAGCAGAGCTGTGCAGTGCTGTCAGATCCCTGCCCCACATACCTGAATCCCTTCCTGTTTCCAGGGGGGAGGTTTGGTCCATCGGGATGTGGGACACCTCTGCCTGCAGGGGAGCTCCTGATTGTTTTGTTGGCTCTGAGCACACAGAGGTGTTTGCTCAGGTGGTCCCAGCACAGCTCTGCTGTGATGCTCTTGCTTAGGTGTTGCTATACGACACGAGATAAATCACACACAGACACTTCTCCTCGAGCAGGGGCAGAAGAAAGAGGAAGTTTATTGTAAGATTCCAGTTTATACATGTTACAGAAGTTGTTCACCATTGGCCTGACAGGTAACTCCTTCTCAGACCACACTGGTCAAACCAAAGTTCCATCAATTCTCGCTTCCTCTAAGGAGAAATGTAAACAATTGTTGTTTACAGAGACGTGTGTGTGGGATCTGACTCCAGGAATTCAAAAACATCAGAAGGCTAGAAAGAAACATGCAAAAGCAGGGGTGACACTTAGGTGTGTTGGTTTGTCCCTTTGGGTCACAAAGTCCTCTCTAGGCACTCCGAGGCAGGGTGTCACAGGTGTGACAGGTGAGTGACCCACTCGTCTGTGTAGGGCCCACCAGCTGCTCTGGACTGGCAGCCCCCAGGCTGTGCTGTGCCCCACGTTGGACTCGTGCTCCCCAGGAGCATGTGGGGTGTCCTGGCAGGCACCCCTGCAGCTGCTGTGCTGGGACAGGAACTGGGGGAAGAGACAGAGGGACGGGAAAATGGGACCTGATTCTTCTGTTGGAGCTTCTGCTTCTTTTGGACCAACCACTTACTGTTGTTTTTGGCTCTGTTGGTGCCTCTGGCACTGAGGCTCTCCCAGTGCAGTGCTGTGGCTGCCTGCAGCATCTCAAAGCTCTGTGTGTGTCCAGCCTGCATGGTTGGAGTTGTTTGGGCGCTGTTAAAGGATCAGTGTCCCCCAGAAGGGACACACACACACAACTCCTCCTCCACTGATTCCCCCTCAGGGAGCCCAGAGGCTGCTCTGGAGCAGTGTCACCAGCGGGTCTGTGCCACACAGACCCAGCAAGCTGGCTGAGAGCACTCCCAATTAAAGCTGTGTGCCATTGAGAGGCACTCTGCTGAGGCTGCTTGGGTGACACTAATTACTGGCTTTAATTACAAAGCAGTTGAGAGGAGAGCTCTTTGAGGGGCAGCAGTGGGGGCACAGGGTGCTTGTTAGCTTGATCTCATTACCATTGTGTCATTTTGTTAGCTTGATCTCATTACCATTTCTGTGTGACACTCCTGGCTCTGTCCCATGGCTCTTCCATGTCCGATGGAACTCGGGATGTGCCAGAGGTGCCAGCAGCTGGGCCAGTGCCTGGCCACTGTCACTGGTCAGCCAATCCTGCCACCGTCACTGGTCAGCCAACACAGCCATTGTCACTGGTCACTCAATCCCTGGCCATTGTCACTGGTCAGCCAATCCTGCCACTGTCACTGCTCACCCAACCTGGCCACTGTCACTGGTCACCCAACCCTGCCACCATCACTGGTCACCCAATCTGGCCACTGTCACTGGTCACCCAACCCTGCCCCCCCCTGCCCCCCCCTTGCATTTTTCCATTCCCACTGCAAATCCATATTGGCAAATGAGCAAAATAAACGTTGCTTGTTTGTTTTGACAATTTCAGTAGAGATTTAATTACACGCCCTTCCTCGTATACTGCTGAATGTCATGTGGTGTGCCAGGCGTAAACAAAGATGTTCTGCTAATGTGAGATATGGTTATTAAAGACACACTGCCAGCCTGCAGCCTCGTCTCTGAAGCTGCTGTCAGCTGGAGCCCAGCTTGCAGCATCTGCATCCTCGTGTCTGTGTGCAGTGTGTGAGGAAGAGGAGATGCTCAGCAGAGGTGTCACTGAGAGTGACTGCGGGGAAATGAGCAAGGAAACAGAAATAGAAGAAAAGAGAGAAACCCACGACTGTGTCTTCAATGATTTTGAGGCAGCAGCTTCAGGTATCTTAGCAGGAATACAATATTTCAGTCTCTGAGTAAGTTCTCTGTTCAAAACAGTGGGGATCCTCAATTGCCATCGTGAAAAGGGCCCCATTTTCCTGCTCATCACTTATTGCCTTTGAAGAATCTGTCTTCAAGCCTGAGCCTATTGTGTCGTGTGAAAGCAGCTGTAGCATTGTCTGGCAATGGTAAATTGGCAATGACTTTGCATTTCATAATTAGTTAACAAGGACTCATTTACAATGCACACGTCTCTCAAACCCCATTGAGATGTGTGGCACATGTTTGACGTTATTAATTAAAAATAGGAACTACAAATGCTCCCTGGCAGCAGTTCCTTCCTATTTCCCCTCACTCCATGGGGCCATTGACAGGGCCGAGGCTGGATTAAGGCAAGGGTTTGAAATTCTTTCTGAGAAAAATACTTTAGGACTCCAGGGTTTTTCAGGAGCCCATAAAAGACCATTGACTGTGTTTCAGATCCCTCCAACCCTTGTCCTTAAGCTCCCGAGCAGGGCTCTGGGAGCTCCCCCCACTCCCAGTGAAAGAAAGTCAGTCTCTCAATTACATCTTGTCAGAAAACCTCTCAACGAGGTAATTCGAGGGAGAAATTATTACAGAGGGCCTTTAATTAACTGAGTGTCCATTACTTAATGGCAATTATGGAGAGAAACCCCTTAGTTCTGAAAGAGGCAAAACTCTGCTCTCTTAAGGAAAATTTACTTTTTAAAATAATAAGATAAAGATGGCTCATTCTGCTCCAGAGCTGAAGCCTGAAAGAAATGAGTGTGATTCCTTTGGGGGGGGGTTAATTTGGGAAGGGAAGAGCCCTGGCAGTGTTTCTGTGTGCTGTGGGAACAGCCCTGCTGCAGATCCAGCCCTCACAGCTTCCCCCAGCCTGGCACGGAGCTGAGGGGCCCCTCAGTGATTTTGGGGTGCCAGCATCCCACACCTGGCTCTGGCTTTGTGGCTGTTCCCTGGCCATTCAGAGCATTCCCCAGCGTTTTTCAGCCAGCCTTCAAGGAGCTGTGTCACCAGAGAGCACTGGTAGAGGCTGCAGAGCTGAGCTGGGGAAGATTTGAGGGTTTGAGCCCTGCTGGCCACCCCAAAGCTCCTGCCAGCCTTATCCCCATCTCACTGCAGGGCTTGGTGTGGCAAGGAGTCAGAAAACACGGCCCAGCCTTGCTGGTTTAGAACCAAAGGAGTGTTTTTGAGATTTGCCTTACGTCTTTCAAGTATTTTTATCGTCTGCCTCATTCGAACGGTCTCAACTGAGTCATCCCATCCCTGGTTTAGATTTCTGCTCCCTCTACGCCTACTCCAGCAGGACCCAAATCCTGCTGGCACAGCCTGCTGCTGGCCTCGCTGGAGTCTGGGGAGTCTGGCATTAAATCATCTGGGCACTAGGTCAGGGAGTTATCAACGCTGGCACATTTTATTTAGCAGCCTTCTGGATTTAATGAGTGTCCATAATATAGTAATTTGCAATTTATCATAAATAAAGGCAATAGATTAGGTTGCAGTTTAATTATTGCTTGTTTTTGTAGCTGTTGTGGGGTTTGTGTAGCAAAACACAACAGGAAAAGCAGCCCTCCCTAAATTCCAGCCCTTCCTTTGTGCAGGATTAGGGGAATAGCTGTACCCCTCCCAGTGGCACTGCTCATGGGACAAAGAGACAGGACTTTTGGCTGAGCAGGAACCTTGTCTGCTTTTGAAACTCCAATAATCATTATTCCAGTGCCCTGGTAATAGAGAATCAGGGGTTCACTGACACATTTTTTGTGCTTGCATTGGCTGGCAGTCTGTGACAGAAGCAGAGGGAACGGCCTCAGGCTGGCCCAGGGCAGGCTCAGGGTGGGCAGCAGCAGGAATTTGCCCATGGAAAGGGTGCTGAGGGATTGGCAGTGCCCAGGGAGGGTTGGATCCCCATCCAGGATAGGTGTCCCAGGAGTTGCTGGAGGTGACACTCAGAGCTCTGGGCTGGGGACAGGGTGGGGATGGGGCACAGCTGGCACTCCATGGGCTGGGAGGGATTTTCCAGCCTCAGTGACTCTGGGATTGTGTGATTTTCCTTCCACAGACACTTGGCTTCTGGTTATTTAATGAACAAAACCCCTCCAAGTGGGACAATGGACAGCTGCTCCTCTCGCTTAATTCCAAATGGTGAATCTTGTATTTATGAGAGAGAGATCCAAATATGGCCCATCTGGTACCAGTTACTCAGCTGTTCACTTCACAGAGAAGAGAACGTTTCCATATCTCTGCCATGGTGTTCACATGAAGAGCTGAGCCCTTTCAAGCTGTCTGGGGTTTTTCTTTGCCGAGGGGTTGTGTACACGTGAGAAATTCCACTAAATCTTGTACTTTCTGTGCCCAAAACACAGAGCTGCCCAGGTGTGTCAGGTTCTGGAGTGCAGCCCACGCTCAGGTGAGCTCCTCTGTCCCACCTGCCCGTGACCAGCCAGCTCTGGTGGGACCCCAGTTTGAGTCACTCTGCTGTAGTGTGGAAGCTACACTTTCACTCCTGAAATAATCAGGAGAGAGCGGGGAAGTGCCCAGAAATAACGTCCTGTGAAAACTTTGAGAGTTTGTGATTTGAAACTGATTTCGTGGAATTCTGATTGATTTCAGAGGAAGCAGCACTGGAGACTGAAATGAAGGAAAGTTGCAGAAGATGTGGCAGGTCAGGGATGAGATGGTTTCAAGGATTGGTGATCTGAGAGTTGCTAAGAATAGAGCACGGCAGAGACAGAGCGGAGTGTCAGGCAGTCTGGGGGGATGGCTGTACCTGCAGCTGCAGCAGAGATGAGGCATTTGGAGGAAACTGCTTGGAGAGCAGCTCTGCAGGAGCAGAATTGTGCCTGGAACTGGGATGTGTGATCCTTAACAAAGCCTGGCTGTGGCAGCAGCCTGGGGAGGGACTGTGGTGACTCTGTGACCTTTGGTCAGAGGGGAGGGAGGGAGGGAAGCACCTTCTGCTCCATCTCCATCAGCCCCAAAACAAGCAGTAGCTGGTTTCATAAACAGGAAGAAAACTGTTTGGAGGCTGGGGAATTCCACCACCTGTGGAGCTGTGGGGACCTCAGGGTCTCCTCGTGGTGGATGTGCCCAGCTAGGTGAACAAAACCCTCTGCAGGTGTGTCTGCAGCTTAATGCTTTTCCATAAAACACTCAGTACTCCATTTTAGCAACTAATTTTTGATGAAAATTATTTCTTGAGGATTCTTGATCATCTCAATTAAAAAAAAGAACAATTCCAGCACACTCAGGAATGCACTGGCATAAATGGGAATAAAAGCCTTTGGTTTCCTGTGCTGCCTGGCAGTCGGGGTGTGCTGTGAACAACTGCTGCAATTGCCATTTCCATAACACACACACGCACACACATTAAATTTTGATTCACATCTCTGACATCTAGAAAATTGCTCCTTAACAAAAGGAACATTATAGGCATGCTACAAAATACAGGCTTGGTCTGGCCACATTTTGGATAACTCTACCCTATTCTTTAGAAAATTGGTTTTATTGCTGATAATTGGGCTAAAAGGAAGACTATTTAATCCTGGCCAGCCCAACTTTCTGGGACATTAAGTTCTAATAGGCAGATATAAACTGGTCTTAATAGATGAATCTGACATCATCTGGCTGCTTATTAACTATTAAACCTTGTTTCAGTAATTCTCTTGGCAGCTCTGTGTGTGTTGCCATAGTTTCTTTGTTAACAGAGCAAGACATTAATGCATTTTGAGTACTTCTTGCCCAAAAGACATGAAAAAACACCTCATGTTTAAAGATGCACACTGGCACCTGTTCCCTGCACCCCGGGGGGGGGTGGCTGTGTGCCATGGATGGCCCCAGGGACCTCTCTGCTGTCACCTGGGGCTTTGTCACCTCGGGCAGGCATCTCAGGAATGTAGGGTGCCTTGTAGTTAGCAGTGACCAGGCCACCAGTGTGAGGTGTGTCTGGCTGGGGACACTTGGGGACAGCGTCCCCAGGGCTGGGCAGGATGGAGCTCAGCAGGTTCGTGGCTCAGAGACCCTTCCCCAGCTCTCCTCTGGGAGATGAGCTCTATCTTTTCCATCTCCTGTCCCTGCTGGCACCTGGCATCCTTGTCAGAGCCCCCAGAGTGGGGACCTTGGGCAGTGTCACCTCCACGGCCACGCCGTGCAGATGGTGGAGGACTCTCAGTAAAGATGGATAATACCCAATTGGTTTCTTCTCCTCGTCTGTGGGATGGATCAAACTGGAGGATAAATAGGCTGAAATCAACTCCTGTCTTTCAGCTGACAGTCATCAGCTTCAGCCTGAACTTACAGAGGGAAAATCTGTGGGAGATCTGTACAGTAGTGAAAGGCTTTTCTAAGTAATTACAGGCTTAAGGGAAGTTGTAGCACTGGAGAGTGACAAGTGGTATTTATTCCATATTTTGTTCAATATTGTAAATTACATATTTATCTTAAAAAAACCAAACCATAACAGGCATCAGCTGGACCAGCATCTCCTCCTGCACTGGGGATGCAGCAGCAGCAGCTGCCTCTGGACTCCCCAACTCCTGCCAGAGCCAGTGGAGTCAGCCAGCAATTAACACGGCAGCTTTTAAAGGAAAAACAAATGCCTACGTATATGCAAAGTCAACCTTGGTTTGCCTAAAGCAGCTGGGAAGGGCCTTCTGTGGAGAGGTTCCTGTCTGGGGATGACTCAGTGTCAGCACTCGGTTCCGTTTCCCTTGGAGATGCTTTGTAGGGATTTCCAAGCAGGTAGCTGAGACACCCGTGTTGTTTACAGGAACAGGCTGCAGTGGTGCTTCACTGGCAGGGATTTGGGTCTCTCTGGTTGGGATTTGGGTCTCTCTGGTTGGGATTTGGGTCTCTCTGGCTGGGATTTGGGTCTCTCTGTCAGGGATTTGGGTCTCTCTGGCTGGGATTTGGGTCTCTCTGGTTGGGATTTGGGTCTCTCTGGCTGGGATTTGGGTCTCTCTTGTTGGGATTTGGGTCCCTCTGGCAGGGATTTGGGTCTCTCTGGCCAGTTCTGGCCCCTCAGTTTAGGAAGGACTTTGAGATGCTTGAGCACGTCCAGAGGAGGCAACGAGGCTGGTGAGGGGTTTGGAACACAAACCGTGTGAAGAACACCTGAGGGAGCTGGGGGTGTTTAGCCTGGAGAGAAGGAGACTCAGAGGAGACCTTATCACTCCCTACAACCTCCTGAAGGATGGCTGTGCTCAGCTGGGGTTGGTCTCTTTCTCCAGGCAACAATGCACAGAATGAGAGACACAGTCTCAAGCTGCACCAAGGGAAATATAGATTGGATATCAGGAAAAAGTTTTTTTATGGAAAGAGTGATAAAGCACTGGAATGTTCTGCCCGGGGAGATGGTGGAGTCACCATCCCTGGATGTGTTTAAAAAAAGACTGGATGTGGCACTTGGTGCCATGGTCTAGTTGAGGTGTTAGAGCATGGGTTGGACTCAATGATCTTCAAGGTCTCTTCCAACCTAGAAATTCTGGGATTCTGTGATTCTGGTGTGGATGAGCTGGGCAGGTGTGTGGCCACATCCCAGATGGATGGGGAGCTCTCGGGGCAGGGAGGGTCTCCTCTGCTCAGCACAGTGTGTGATCAGTGTCACAGACTGGTCTGTTCCTGTTGGAATTCTGTCCCTGGGTGGAATTCCCTGGAATTCTGGGGGTGCACAGCTCTCTCAGCACCCAGAGCCTTGCTGTGCTTGCCAGGCCCTGCCAGGCATCCTTCTGCACTGGGATAAACACAGCTCGAGGGCTGGAGGTTTAAAAACCTCCTGGAATTCCCCCACATGTAGTGGTGTGGCCAAGGGAATGAAGGAAAGCTGATTGACATATCAGGGGGGATCTTTAGGGGAGGAACCAGCTTTCCAAGGTAAACCATGAAATCACGCCACTACATCCACACAAAGAGGAGGAAAAGGCAAGAAGAAGGGGAACTTTTGGAAATGCAGAACTTTTTTTCCCCTTGGTTTTTTTTCCCCTCTGGCCCCACGAGTATCATTTATCATATATCACATGGAGCTGGGATGAGGCTGTGGCACTGAGGACACCGGTTTGAAAGCTGGGAGGGACAAAGCAGGTTGTGCTCTCCCAGCTTTTCCAGGAAGGGTGTATCTGTGTGCCTGTCAGACACAGGATCTCCATCCTTGCCATGAGCACAACACTTGGCCCCTCCTCTGGCAGCAAATGTACATATTCTCCATTGTGTGAAAATATATATACCCATTATAACGGCTTTTGGATATTTTTGGATACTACCAGGCTAATTTAAGGAACATTTAATCTTTTTCTCTCTGTTCCTTGATCAAAAGGAAGCAGATTTTGAACAATTCTTTCCCCAGGAGGCAGAAAAGTAGTATTTGCCTTTAGGGAATAAAAAAGAGAACGCTTTCTGTTCATTAAATCTAACTGGAAAGTGCTCGAGATGTCAAGTGTGAAAACAGAGGCTGAGAGAAGGGAAAGGTTTTGATTTCATTCAATTGATTCTGCAGTTTATCAGGGATTTGTTGAGTTTGATATTTCTCCCTGCTGTTCACCTGAGTGACAAAAGAGATGACCCAGCTGTGGGGAGAACAGATGGAGCCTGGGGAGAGGGGGGAGGGATGTGGGGCAGTGTCACAGGCAGGTGAGAGGATGGCATAGACCCCAGTGTTGTCCCCAGTGTTGTTGCAGGTCTCCTCCCTTCCTTTTTTTCTCGGGGGGAATTGCACTAGTTTGAGCGAAGTCAGGGCTTCATTGGTTTCATTTTGGGCACTTCAGAGTTGTGTTTATGGCGTTTCATTGGAGCTTGTTCCTTTGTCGATGTACCTGGGAGCTTTTGGCATCAGTTCAATGCTGGGTTTGGGATTTTTCCTGTTTTGGGGGGTGAGTCCTGGTGTGGTTTCACTGTGCACTCTCCTGGCAGTGGCAGGGCTCCTGTCCCTGTGCCTGGTCTGGAGATGTTGCTGGGTGATACTGGGAGTGCTGGGGGTTGTTTCACCGCTCTGCTTTGCTGAGAGCGAGCATGGGACACGAGTGGGACACCAGAGCAGTCCTGGATCAGTGAAAATCTGTAAATTCTGGTGTGCAGGAGGTGGGTGTGCAGCTGCTGCACAGGGACATCGTCACGGGAGGAGCTGCTGTAAATCCAGCACATCAGCAGCAGCATAATCTGGAGGATAAATGGTGGTGACACGTAGCCAGGAGCCCATCAGCTCCAGATGTCACTGTGTGCTCGGCTGTCACTGTCACACTGATCCTGGGCTTCCCCAAAAGGCTGCCCACGGCCTCCCTGCCCTGCTGGCAGTGCTGGGGAGAGGGCACGGAGAATTCCTGGCAGGTGCTGTGCTGGGACTGGGCACCGGGAACTGGGGACTGGGCACCGGGAACTGGGGACTGGGAACTGGGAACTGAGAACTGGGAACTGGGAACAGGGAACTGGGAACTGGGAACTGAGAACTGGGAACTGGGAACTGGGAACTGGGAACTGGGAACTGGGAACTGGGAACTGAGAACTGGGAACTGGGAACTGAGAGCTGGGAACTGGGAACTGGGAACTAGGGACGGGGAACTGGGAACTGGGAAATGGGAAATGGGAACTGAGAACTGGGAAATGGGAACTGGGAATGGAACTGGGAACGGGACCGGGAACTGAGAAATGGGAACGGAAATGGGAACTGGAAAACTGGGAACATGGGAACTGGGCACCAGGATCTGCCATGGG
>CM031862.1:523702-554633 GCA_018697195.1 Certhia americana
GCATCTCCTGTCCCACACAGCCCTGTTCCACCTGTGCACAGTGATCCTGGGCTGGCTGAGGAGCAGCACAGGAGCCTGCTGCTGCTTTTCTGCCCGTGCACAGCAGCTGGGGCTGTGGCTGGGATCCAGATGTGTGCACAGCTGCTGGGACAATGCCCTGAATTTGGAGCTGTCCTTTAATCAGCAGTACCTTGACAGCAATGTAATGGTTTGAGGTATTCCTCTCCACAGACTGGCGAGGCAGCTCAGCAGTTTCCTAGAGCAGGATTCCCTGGTGGGCACAGAGAGTGCAGCAATCACAGAGCCCAGTGTTTCACAGAGCTCCTGGGCACACAGATCCTGCCTTGCTTTCCTCAGTGGCCTCAGCCTTGCAATGTTTGTTGATGTGGGCTGTTGGTCTGTGCTCAGAGGTGTCTGCTGAGTTTCCAGGAGCACAGTGTGCTCTGTGTTCCTGCCTGCCAGGGCACGGCCACTGCCTGCCCACTGGAACACGCCATCAGGGCATGGGCACAGAGTGCTCAGAGCCCAGCTCTGCCCTCCCAGCCCTGCCCTTCCAGAGTGACTGCACTCCTGCATCTGCTGCCCACGGCAGAAAGGTCACACAGGGTCTGGGAGTGCCCATGGAAATACTGCAGGGAATGTCAACATCAGTGTGCAGACTTTATTTTGGGTTTCAGGGAAAATTTCTCCATGGAAAGGGATGTCCCGCCACACTGCTCAGGGCAGCGCTGCAGTCCCCATCCCTGGAGGGATTTAAAACCATGTGGATGTGGCACCTGGGGACATGGGTTAGTGGTGGCCTTGGCAGTGCTGAAGGTGCGATGGGACTTGATGGTCTCGGGGGGGCTTTTCCAGCCTGAACAATTCTGTGATTCTGTGGGCAGCACTTTTCTGAGCTTTTTTCCTTTCTCCCAGCAAACATTGTCAGGGTTTGCAGACTCACAGGAGCGAGTTGTCTCACAGAGCCTGGGTGCGCAGCGTGGCTTCTGGAACATTTTGTTTTCAGTTTAGACAACACTGGAGAAGTTGCACTTGGCCCCCCAGGAGTCCTAATTAGTTCCATCAGTGAGTGTACACAGGAATTATTAAATGTGTGTGGTTGGGTTTAGCTAAGGAGGAAGGAACACCAAGAGCCACCTGACTACACATAATTAAGTTTGAAGCACGAAGAGTTAATCCTGCTGTGAATTAGAGTTTGTGCCGTTTGAGTGTGAACTTCTCAATACACGGGTGCTAAAAGTTGGTGGGAATTAGTGTAAGCTGTTATTGAGCCAAACAATTGGAACGAGCTGAATGCTGGAGTAGGATTGGGAGCAATACTATTATTAGCACTCGTGTTCCTGAGTTGGTAATGATCTCTCTGACCTGCCACGGGAACAAATGATACAGTAATTAATCCTCTGCATATGGCAGGGCAGCTGTGTTCTGTGATCAGCATCCCTCTGCCTTGGCGTGAATCACAAACAGACAGCATCCCAGAGCACAGAGCCAGGCTTTGCCAGGGACAGGGCCACCACAGGAGCCCTGTGTCCCTGGGGCTGCCTTAAGGCGGGTCCCTGGTGCTGAACCAGGCTGAGCACCCAGCTGCTGCAATGGGGGGGCACTTCCCAGAGCCTTCCTGGGAGAGTCTGTGTACTGAGAATCTCATGAAAGTCAGCCAGAAAAGTCTCCTGTGGATTCCACGGGGGAAAAACATCCCCAGGCTCTGCCTCTGTGCATAGAGGAAGGACCTCTCCGCATTGTTTTGGCTTTCTCTTTCCCTGGGAGCTGCAGGTGCTGCTCCACGAGCAGAATTCCTGAAGAATGGAGCTGGGAAGGGGCTGGAGAATTCCTGATGGAACTGGGACAGGAATGGAGAATTCCTGAGGGGTCTGGGAAGGGAATGGAGAATTCCTGAGGGAGCTGGGACAGGAATGGAGAATTCCTGAGGGGTCTGGGAAGGGAATGGAGAATTCCTGAATTATCCAGCCTGGGGATAATTCTGCTCCAACATCTTTGCACAGTTCCTGTGGGAACAAGAGCCCCTGTGCAGCTCCCGTGGGTGACACATCTCGGGGACACTTGGCACTACAGAACGGGCTGTTCAACCAGCAGCACAGGGAGGGAGGCAGTGCCATTCACTCTGGATCAGAGATGGCACCAGCAGTGACATTGTTGGGGTGCTGTGGTCCCCTCCATCCTCCCTTGCCCCTGCCACACTCAGTTTCCTCTCCTCTCCTGCCCTCACGATGGGCTTAGTCTTGATTTTCCTCTGTCTCATCAGTTCTAGTGATGGCGTTGAACATTCCCAACCCTGGAAATGTCCAAAGCCTGGCTGGATGGGGCTTGGAGCACCCTTTTCTAGTGGAAGGTGTTCCTGCCCGTGGCAAGGAGTTGATAACTGGATGACCTTTAAGATCCCTTCCAAGAGAGTCTGTGATTCTTTGATTCTATTAAAGGTCTCTTGCTTTGTGTTCTGATTTCGTGTGCCACTTGTTTCCCCTGGCTGAATCCTGCAGGAACAAGTTTGGTCTCTGTGTAATCCAGCACTGGCACTGCCTGTGCAAAGAGCAGCAGGAGCACAAAGCTTCAACAGGGCCCTTGTTCTGTGGCTCCCAGTGAGGAAAAATTCTCGTGGACCCAACAGACAGCAGTAGCCCAGGCATATCCTGGCTGACAGCTTTCTGGGAACAGGCCTCGGCCAATTGTGTTTTGTTTGGGGATGTGTAAAACCAGAAAATTCAATGTGCCAGCAAGAAGTGGGTTTTTTATTTTTTTTTTTAATGTCACATTAAAATCCATTTATTTTGGAGATATTTAGGCAGAGAAAATGAAAAGAAGGAAAACTACAACCTACGCCCCCTTTCAGGGCAGGTGCAGACCCTACTGGGCAAGGGCAGTGGTGGCTGGGCTCCAGGCAGGATGGAGTTTACCCAGGCCAGGGTAGACATTGGAAAACTGGGGTTCTTTCCTTTGCAGTGGTCATTAAAGCTTAGCTTGGGCCTACAGGAACACCAGACAGAAGTTGATCTGTTAATATTTTCACTGGGTACAGTTTATTAAAAATGGAAAGTCAGGGCACATGGTGGAGACTGTGGGAGCGGCATGAAAAATGCAGACGGTTTAAATTTGGCCCATCCTCACGTGGAGCAGAGCTTAAAAATGGAAACTGGGGAGGGGAGCACATGAAGTGTATGGTAATTCTTCTATGGGATGATCATGACCTATTTCTGTAAGTCATTCTTGGCTGCCAGCTCTAAGAAATGAAAATGTATTTTCTGAGCAGTGAATAATTTAGCAACTTTGAAGTGATTAGCATAGAGGAGAGGCAGGAGCATGGAAGGTGGAGTGCTTTTGGAGTGAGACACGCTCCTGGGCAGGATGGCAGCACAAACCCTTTGCATCCTTTCAGTTCTCTGAATTCACTCTGAGAAGGTTCCTGCTGAGAGAGGGGCCAAGGTTTAGGCTTGGCTCATCCTCAGGGCACAGGGGGACTGAAGCAGTTTGTGTGTCAGACCCTCAGAGGGGGCTTTGGCACAGAACAACCTTTCTGCAAACTGGGGATTGAAAAGATTTAAAGAATTAACTTCTTGTTAATGGTTTCGCTGTACAGTCAGGACAAGGACCACGGGGTGAGCCAAGCTCATGGAAAATAAGCAGATTTATTTCTGATATAAACTCTGTATTTATGACACTGTGAGTTGAGGACACTCAGTGGGACTATTACTGTGCCATAAATGTGAAGAAAAAAATGTCCTTGTTGTATTAGACAGAACTGAGCTGTGGTTAATGATTTAAAATGGTGCCAGAGCAGCACAGCTCAATCTGCCCCTCAGCCAGGCAATGATGGATGGATGGATGATGGATGGATGGATGGATGGATGGATGTTGGATGGATGGATACTGGCATCTTCCATTGCCCCTCCTTGTGTTTTACCAGTGGCTGATGGTAAAACCCAAGGGTGCACTTGTGCTTAGGAGAGGACTTCTCTGAGTGGGTTGCAGTAACACAAACCCTCTCTTGATAAAAACTTTTACTGGAGTTAAGTTTAAGGGGTCCCATGAGGCTACACACACATCCCATAAAGGGGGAAAAAATCCTGCCTCAAAGGGACTTCCAATTAAATAACTTTCTTTGATTTTAAAAGATTTAACTGGCAGAGGTTAAATTTAGTTTAGATACACAGGAGGAATTGTTCCCTTGCAGGGTGGGCAGGCCCTGGCACAGGGTGCCCAGAGCAGCTGTGGCTGCCCCTGGATCCCTGGCAGTGCCCAAGGACAGGTCTGGGAGCAGCCTGGGACAGTGGGAGGGGTCCCTGCCATGGCAGGGGGACACTGGATGGGATTTAGGGTCCCTTCTCACCAGTCCAGTTTAGGATGCTGTGACTCTGTGATCCATCTCTGCCACGTGTCTTTTAATTTAATATTGGAAATGCTCCTTGAACTTCCACATCCTGAACTTTCTTACAAATTTCAGCAAAGTTTTCTTCATTCCTTCCTCCTCAAACCTTGTGTATCATCACAAGGGACCCCTGTGGACTTCTGCTTCATCAGCTGTTAGCAGCCATGGTCTCACAGAACTGGGAGGGCTGGAGCTGGCTCAGAATAGCAGTGATGAGTTTCTTCCTGGAAACAGTGTATGTCTGCTGGCTGGATTTTATTTCTGATTACTAAAGGCTTCCACATCCCTAGGAGAGTTCCTTAATTGTATTTAAGCTGGGCTTGCTCAGCAAACCTCGACACTGAAGAGCCAGAACGTGCAGAACATGCACAAAACCATGGATGTTTTCCCAGGGGTGGGGATGAGCCCAGGCTGACAAGCCCTAAACATCCTGCAGTGCTGAGCAAAGCTGGTTGTCAGCTTTCAGTTTTGTGTGGAATGGCAAAGACCCCCCCAGACTTTGGTCTCAGCCTTATTTTTGGCACTGAGGGACTGGAGTGTGTGCAGAGAAAGGAATGGAGCTGGGAAGGGGCTGGAGAATTCCTGAGGGAGTTGGGAAAAGAATGGAGAATCCCTGAGGGAGTTGGGAAGGGAATGGAGAATCCCTGAGGGAGATGGGAAGGGAATGGAGCTTCACCATCTCTCCACTTTGGGTATTTCACACAAAATTCAGATGTTTCCAGAGGAGAAATGAAAACTTCATTTGCGCCCAATCATTTGATTTTGTGTAACTCTTTATTCTTTTCATACCTTTTAAATAAAACTGCAAAAGAGTCTTTATT
Organism: Certhia americana; assembly: GCA_018697195.1. NCBI lineage: Eukaryota > Metazoa > Chordata > Aves > Passeriformes > Certhiidae > Certhia > Certhia americana. Next base: position 528,905 of record CM031862.1, read on the forward strand.
GTGCTAAGAAGTGCTGGCATCCCCGGTGTTGAAAACACTCCAGAAAAGGCAATTTTACACGTTGTAAACAAATGAATGGAGGCAATTAATTCAGGGTCCTGCTCCAGCCAGCTCTACAGAATTGTTGGAATTAATTTGTCTAAAATTACCTAGCTTTACAAAGGTGCTTCTGTTCACTTTGGGGGTTTTAGCAGAACCAGGGAGCCCTGAATTTGGTACAGCCTCAATCTTTCAAGAGGCACCAAAACTCAGCCATTTATCATTTCTAACATATGCTGCAGAAACATTAAATAACATCCAGCAGCTGTTTATTGCTAACGTTATGCTACTACAAACATGTGCTAGCAAGGCTTTTTGGATTTATTTTTTTTATATCCCCGTAAATCAATTGTAGTTCCTCGAAATAAAATTTCCTTATCAGTAGAAGAAAGGAAAAAAGCAACACCCCAAGGAGTAAAGTACAGGAGTAAAGTGAGGGAGGAGCTGCTGGTGCTGCCCATCGGCCCAGCCCTGTGGGTGCTGCTGTGGCACTGTCACTGTCACTGTGCCTGTCCCTGTCCCTGCCCCTGTCCCTGTCCCATCCCTGTCCCTTCCCTGTCTCTGTCGCATCCCTGTCCTGCCCCATTCATAATTTAAAAGTAGTGAAGAAAAGCCCTCTTATATTTATTTTTTTTTCACATCCCTCCTCCTTCTGTAGAATGAATTTTTGCAGGGAAATGTGCTCTTCATGCACTGGCAAGTGGAAGCTGTGTACCCAGCCTGCTTTATCCCACAGTACATCTTGTGATTCCAATGAGATCTTAATTACAGGGGTGCCAGAGCAACACCTGGCACTCTGTGCAGTGGGCAGGGCTGGCCTGCGTGAGGTTTGGGGAGGTCTTGTGGGCACGTGGAGCCCTGTCAGCTCTGCCACCCGTCCCTGCCATCCATCCCTGCCACCCCTGCCACCCCGTTTGTCACGCGTTCCTGGAGCTGGAGAACAAAGCCACAGCAGGCAGAGCAAAGCCAGGCTACGTTATTTATCTTTATTTGTGATTCATGCTTTGTCACTTGGTGCCAGGGAGAGAGCCAGGAAGCAGCACATGGCAAGTGCCAACATCTTCTGTCCCCTGGTTCCCCTCCCTGTGGAGGTGCCCCGTTGGTAAGGAGCTGCTGGAGGAGTCAGTGGAACAATTAATTCATTAATTAGTGTCCTGTTCTTGTGAGGAAACACCCATGGGGGCAGCACAGCACAGCTGAGGGCAGAGGGTGGGCATGAGGGGGCAGGTTTCCAGGTGCCCCTCTCCTGCTCCTGCCAGGGCCATTCCTGCCTCTCCAGACTGGAGCTGCTGGAGCCAGGGCAGCAGGTGAGCAGGGTCTGTCCGAGGCAGCAGCTGCCACCTCCTGCTCCCTGCCACCTTCTGATCCCTGCGACCTCCTGCTCCCTGTCACCTCCTGATCCCTGCCACCTCCTGATCCCTACCACCTCCTGATCCCTGCCACCTCCTGCTCCCTGCCACCTCCTGATCCCTGCCACCTCCTGATCCCTACCACCTCCTGATCCCTGCCACCTCCTGATCCCTGCCACCTCCTGCTCCCTGCCACCTCCTGCTCCCTGCCACCTCCTGCTCCCTGCCACCTCCTGCTCCCTGTCACCTCCTGCTCCCTGCCACCTCCTGCTCCCTGTCACCTTCTGATCCCTACCACCTTCTGATCCCTGCCACCTCCTGATCCCTGCCACCTCCTGATCCCTGCCACCTCCTGATCCCTGCCACCTTCTGATCCCTGTCACCTCCTGATCCCTGCCACCTCCTGCTCCCTGTCACCTCCTGCTGGCTGTCACCAAAGGCTCTGCTGGTGCCTGTGACTCAGGCCCGTGCCAGGCACCCCCAGATAATCAGCTTTTTGGCTGTGGGTGAGTGACAGCTTTCTCCTGTCAATGCAGAGCGGAGCCTCGGGAGCACACACAATTGTTCCAGGCAGGTTCAGGATTTCTATTTTAGGGGTAATCACATATTGTGTAGTGATAAGTTAACGTTCTTAGTAATCCAGTGTGTTGTGCACAAAAAGCAACACGCTGCTACTATGATTTTCTTCTTCAAGTGCTGGGATTGCTTTTGCTTTATTGGGATCATGTAATCATAGAATGGTTTACTCACACAGAATTATCAGACTGCCCACTGAATCCTGCAGAAAATACTGGAACTGGGAAACCAGTTCATCAGCATCATTTGAACTTCCCATCAGCAGAACTCTGTGTTAATTTATTAGAAGTGACATCTCTGCTGATAGGTTCAAGGGCCTGGTGAATATTCATATCTAGGTTTGTTTCCTGCCTGCTGACTTGAGCAGGCTTCCCAGATCAGTTGTAGTCATGGATACATGGAAATGACACTTTGGGGTTTGTTTGCTCAGTGGCAATGCCTTTTTTACACAATATTCCAAACATTATAACAAAGAATTGTCAAAAGCTGTCCTGGAGGCAGATCATGGGCACTTGCACATGGTTTAATTGTTGAGAAAATGCTGTCCTTCCAAGGGGCTCACTGCATCCTCTGGGTGATGAGAGGTCAACCAGTGGATTTGACTGCACGTGGAAAACGTTGGATCTGTTTCTCCAAATGCTTCGGCCAGAAGATTTCAGACAGAATATTTATGAGCTTTGCTCACTGCAGCCCCTCTAGCAGGAGTGGTGGGAACATCCTCAACGGGATCACTGCTCAAACCAAAGGCCCAGAGAGAAGGGAGGGAGGTGATCAGGAGGTGACACAGCAGCCTTGGAGCTGAGCCCTGCCCTGGAGATGTGGGAGGCTGTCAGGAGGCTGTGGGGACACTGGTGTCCCCGTGGGGTCTGTTGTGGGATCTGCTGCAGAAATCTCGGGCAGATCACAGGATCATGAAGGTTGGGAAGAGCCTCCAAGGTCAGAGTGCAGCCTCTGACCCATCACCACAGAGTCGTGGTGTATCTGCCCTTCAGCATCACTGGGAGAGGGAGCTGGGGGTGCAGGGAGGCACAGAGCACGAGCTGGCCCAGATTCTGTTTGCACTTTCATTTGGCAAAGTTTCCTGAGCTCTCCTGCAGAGAACGTCCCACAGCAGTGACAATAACAATATTTTGGATATAAGCCTAGCACAAAAGGGTAATAGGAACTCCATGGGCATGCGTGGGCTCTTGATTCATCCTCACAGATGACAGATGTGCATTTATTTAAGATCTGGGAGTGGGACTCGTAATATTTATAGTGAATTCTTTGTTCCCACTCTTCCTGAGTGGTTTTGGTCGCTGTGGCCAGTCTGCACTGCTCATTGCTGACCACCTCATGCTGCAAACCCCCAAGCCCATACCAAGCACTCCTTTTCATCCAGACAGACACCTGGCAAGGGGTGCTGGGGTCCCCTGCACGGTCAGGGTCTCATGGCAGAACTGTCAAGGGTTGGCAGCTGTGCCTGAGCAGGTGGGCTCAGGCCATCAGCAAGCTCCCCCTCACCTTGTCTTTTTTTAGTTAAAACTGACATTAAATGAAATCATGGCAGTCCTTTGGTACAAACTGATTTGGTTTGCAGCAGCAGCGAGCTGATGGAGGCGGTGGCTGAGGTGTTCCAGCTGCAGGATCATCTCTTGTCATTAGAGGAGACAATGGAGCTCTTCCAGATGGGTTTGCACCTGGAGGGAGGGCAGGGCTGGCCCTGTGCTCTAAACGCTGTCCTTTGGCAGCACCAGCACCAGCACCAGAACCAGAACCAGAACCAGAACCAGAACCAGAACCAAAACCAGAACCAAAACCAGAACCAGAACCAGAACCACCACCAGAACCAGAACCAGCACCAGAACCAGAACCAGAACCAGAACCAAAACCAGAACCAGAACCAGAACCAGCACCAGCACACCCAGTGCTGGCTGAGCACAGCGGGGCAGGGGCTGTGGGGCAGGGACGGTGTTTGTAAGGCAGTGGGGTGGTTTTTGTGGGGCAGTGTTTGTGGGGCAGTGTTTGTGAGGTGGATTTTGTGGGGTGCTGTTTGTGGGGCAGTGTTTGTAGGGCAGTGTTTATGGGGCAGTGTTTGTGAGGTATATTTTGTGGGGTGCTGTTTGTGGGGCAGTGTTTTTAGGGCAGTGTTTCTGGGGTGGTTTTTATGGGTTGGTTTTTGTGGGGTGGTTTTTGTGGGGCAGTGTTTGTGGGGTGGTTTTCATGGGGGTGGTTTTTATGGGGCAGTGTTTGTCGGGCAGTGTTTTTAGGGCAGTGTTTGTGGGGCAGTGATTATGGGGTGGGTTTTTTGGGGTGGTTTTTGTGGGGTGCTGTTTGTGGGGCAGTGGGGCAGGGTGTCCCACATTCCCCACTCTGCCACACTCACAGTTTGCCCCTGAGCTCTGTGGAGCTCCCCTGCATCCCCCCAGGTGGAAGCTCTATTTTCACTTGTGCTAAACCATGAATTTCATCCCCTCATCCAACTCTCTGCCAGTTCCCTCAAGCACGTGCTAAGGGACTTGAAAGGAGAGCAGCTGCTGTCCTGCAGCTTCCCTGGAGGAAAACTTCTAATAAAAGCTTGGCCAGAGCTCTGTCGTTGTCTCCCTGCCTTCTTTTAAATGCAAGCTTATTTGTAGTAAAGCATTTACAAATGTAAATTCTTTTTTCTTTACCTTGTAGTGAACTTTGACCACTTCCAGATTCTCCGGGCGATTGGGAAGGGGAGTTTTGGCAAGGTAGGTTTGAGCTCTCAGTGCTGCATGGTTCATCAGGTGTCTGCTGTTATGTACTTGTGCTTTACTGGAACAGTAACGGGGCCCAAATTGGCTGGTTTTGTATTTTTGTATTTTTTTTCCATGATGGCTGCTCAGTCAACAGAGGAAAGATGTTCAGGAAAATACCTTATTGCCATTTGGGATTGCTTGAATTCTTGGTGCCACGGATGCTCTGTAAATTACCAGCACGATTGTGATCATTTTACAGCAAACATTCTTTATGTTTTCAGTTTCCTGTGGGGATGTCTGGGTTGAGGGGAGGGAGCAGTGAGGCAGGAAGGTGCTGGAAATTATCCTTGGTGATTTTCTGAGCTGGCACACTGGCCAGGAGGGCTCTCTGAAGTCCTGGGCTGTTTTCCCAATCAGAAGTCAGTTCTGCTGAAGAGGTTTTGTTGTTTATTTTTAACTGTTTTTTTCTTGCCAAGCCCGTGGGAGGATGTGGGAGGTGATGATCCAAAAGCTGTGTATCTCTGGGAGCTGCTTGGCTCCCTAGTGCCATCCTTTTGCATTCCCTGTTTCCCTGGCTCTCCCCCTGGCCCTGTGCAGGTGGCTCTGGTGTTTGTCCCCAGTCTGGCAGTGCCAGCTCGGTGTTCACGGGCTGTGTTTGTGTCCCCAGAGGGGCCCAGGGCTGCACCAGGAGCTCTGCACTCCTTCTGTCACCTGTGCTGTGCAGGGAGGCAGCAGCAGCAGAGCCCCTGTGTGCAGCATTGTCACCTGTGTGGGGTGGGTGACAGCTGGCAGGGCCACCGGGGGTGCCTGGACACTGCTGAGCTGGGGAGTCACTGCGGGTGTCACTGGGTGTGTCCCTGGTTCTGTCCCTGGGTGTGTCCCTGGTTCTGTCCCTGGTTCTGTTCCTTTCTCTGTCCCTTTTTCTGTCCCTGGGTGTGTCCCTGGTTCTGTCCCTGGGTGTGTCCCTGGTTCTGTCCCTTTCTCTGTCCCTTTCTCTGTCCCTGGGTGTGTCCCTGGGTGTGTCACCTGCTCAGGTGACTCATGGGTGGGGTGGGGCTGTGTGCCAGCTCTGGGGCTTTGGCTCTCCACCATGGCCTAGAGGATGTTGTGGAAGGGCAGTGTCACAGCTGTGGAGGTGCCCAGCCCAGCTCAGAGGGTGACACGAATGTCCCCAAGCACTGGGGACACAAAGAGGCCAGCTGAGTGTTTGGGCTGAGCTGCACCTGCTGACATTTCCCTCCAGTCAGGTCACCTTGGCCAGTTTCTCCCCTCACACCCTGATCAAAAGCTGATTCCATGAGGGTGAGAAGATCCAGACGTGGCTCTGGAGGTGACCCACAGTGTCCTTTGCCTTCTCCCTCTGTGGCACAGCCTGACAGGCTCTTGTCCCTCTGGCCACAGCCTCGGGAGCAGCCTGACCTGCTACACCTGGAAACTTTGCAAAAGCAGAAATTCCTCAGGAGATCTGAGACCTGTTTGGTCAGAAGGACCCAAATTTTTACCAGTTACTGAAAATCTCTTTTTGAATGCTTTATGTGTATCCAGCAGTGTTGGTGCAAACAGCAGCAGCACAAAATCAGCCCTGGTCTGTTTGGGGAGGGCACAGCTGTCCTGAGAGGCACGAGAGGGGACACTGTCAGTCCCAGTGCTGCCATCAGAGATGTTTCCACACAGCCTCAGTTCCCTGAACACCAGGAGATCAATCTCCTGCTCTGGCACGACCCACCCACGTCAGTTCCTGCTGGGCTTCCACGAAACTCTGCCTGGCACTTGCAGGGCTAATGAAAATGGATTTGTGCAAGTCACTGTGATGGTTTGAGGGGGTGGTTTGAAACACTCACCCCTCTTTGCTGCCACAGCCCTGGAGCAAGGAGAGGACAGAGCTGGGTCAGATTTCTGGGCTTCTGGTGAATGATGGTGAGTGATTAAACACCAGCTCAGCCCCTGTGCTGTGAGCACAAGAGCAGCAGCAGCAGAAACTCTCCCCAGACACTCCTGGGGAGAACAGGAACACTCAGGGTCCTGTGTCTTCAGCTCACAATCAAAGACCTAACACCAGCTCAAACCCTTAGTGAAAAAGAGCAGCTCGTATTTTTGTTTTGAGCTGAGGGGAGACGATTCATACTTCAAAAATAATCTTTCCAGAGAAGGAGGCTTTATTCTTTTAAGGAGCAGCACCTGGAAAATTAATTCTGCTCAGAACATGAAACGGAGAAAAACCAATTCTTGTCCCAGGGCAGGACTCTGTTGTCTTTGCAGAGAGCTGCTGCTCGTGGCTGCTGCCTGTGGCTGCTGGCTCTGCTTTGCTTTGCAGAAAGGTTAAGTCTGGCACGTAGCAGTCTATCAGCCATCAGAGCTGTACACACAGTTTCAACAAAATGCTGAAATGATTCATCTGTCATCTTTCCGGATAATTTTGTCAATACGCTGAATTTCCTCTGCCACTGAGGAAAGCTTTTTTGCCTTTACCAAGTCATTTACAGCTCACATTTAATTAGAGAAAACATAAAACTGCCTACCTGGAAAGTGTCATTAAAAATTTAGGAGAGACTTAGTTGGCTTTGCCTGTTTTAACCACTCTGTGCCCAGGTTCAGGAGGATGTTTGGGAGGCAGTGTCAGGGCAGAGCCTCAGGGTGTGAGTCTGTGACCTGTGGGAGCTGTGGCACTTGTCATCTCATGGTGACAGGACCCAGGAGCAGTGCCTGTGCTGGCCTTGGGCACAGCATTCCCTTCCATGGCCACTTTGTGCACCTCTCAGGACAGACTGTGACATCCTCGGTGTGGGAACTGCAGGAAAGGAAGGAAAAGGGACTTGTCCAGAAATCCCTTTTGAAGAGCCTGACAGCCCCAGAGCTGTGGCTCTGGTGTGCCTGCAATAAATGGCCAATTTCTGTTTTCTAGAGATGAGTTTAATCAGCTTTAAGGTACACTTAATCAAATGGAGGGCAGGCTCAATTCCATGTTTACTCCAATTAGGAAGTGTGTAATATTTCCCACACATAGCAGAGGTGATTTTATTTGATTTTTCAGTGATTTAATATCAGCACAGTGTCCCTCCTGCAGCACAGGCTCCTTTCCAAGCAGCAGCAGTTCCTCAGCTTTTTGGCTGCTCTGATGCCATTCCCTGAGGAGCAGCAGCCAGGAGAGGGTTTCTGGAATGGGGTGCAGTTTGTGGCCCTGTTTTAGTGGGAAATGAGCTCTGAGGTTTGTGGTGCTTTAGGAGAGACAGGATGAAACCCAGAGATCTCTGCAGGCAGTGGTATCACTGCAGGACTGGGACCTCTGCCTGATAAAATTTTCTGGTTCAGACCCCGTGAGGCAGCTGGGGGGGGTTTGCTGCTGACCTCCTCCTCCTCTCACCTGGGCTTCCCTCATGGTTCTGCAGCCCCAGCTGCCTTTTCCAGGGGATAAGGAGCTGCATGGGGAATTCATTGCTTACACTTCACTGCTGTGAAGAAATAAGAACACCTCTGAAGTTTTTCAGCGTGGATTTGTGCCGTTGTGTGCTGTTGGAAATAGGGGATTAAGCCAGGGTTGGGGCTGGAATGAGCAGCAGCAGGTGATGGAATCTTCCAGAGGGACCCAGCACACCTGGGGTGGGTGCTGGGGGCCCAAGGGCCTGGCTCTGTTTGCTCCAGAGGGGGCTGGGGGTCCTGGTGCCTGTGCTCCACACTGACCCTCCCAGGGAGGGCTGGCTGTGTGGGGGCTGCTTTGCACAAGCTCTTCAACTTCATTATTTTGTTGCTTTAATAATTCACACAGCCTGGAGCTGGGTATAGAAAGGCTTTAATCCATTTTCTAAAGGTCACAGATGCCCACCCAGCAGCTGCACCATAAATAAAATTCCCTTCAACTCTATTCTCAGCTGAATCCCTCTTTGACATCAACACTAGCTTGATCCATTTTCTTTTTTGTTTTCCCAGCTTTATAAACGTTGGATTTTTCCCCCTAAAGAAAGGCTGGAAACTTAATCCCTTGATATTTAGCTGCCACATGTATTTTTTACTCTTGATTTTTCCTTTTTTTGTCCTGGGTCTCACATGAGGCTGAGGGTTTGCCAGGCAGGGGCTGGACAGAGGCTGTCACTCGGTCACACACGCCGTGTCAGGGCAGGCTCTGAGACAGGGGTGCCTGGGTTTTGTCAAAGAGCAGCCTGCCTGTGGAGAGGTGAGGGGTACCTGGGGGTCCTGGGGGTGCTGCTCAGGCCCCATCCCACCTGCAGGATGCCACAGGCTCTGCAGGAGATGGGCAGGTGCAGCAGGAGAGATGTGAAGGACACTAACATCAGGGAGAGGCTCATCCCCAGAGGGTGCTGGCACTGCCCAGGCTGCCCAAGGAATGGGCACAGCCCCAGAGCTCCAGGAGCCTTTGGGCAGCACTGCCAGGGATGCCCAGGCTGGGATTTTGGGGGGTCTGTGTAGGGGTTGGGCTCTTTGTGGGTCCCTTCCAGCTGGGGATCTTCCCTGATTCTGTGATTCTGTGATTGCACAGCATGCTCCACCATTGCATCCAGCACGGGAGCAGCTGCCTGGGCTGGGGACAGTGACCAGGAGCGGGTGTGTGACAAAGCACAGGGCACACACAGGGGGATCCTCCCTCTGATACCATCTCCAGGTAGTACCAAGGGATTTTTCTTCTTTCCTGGCTGCTGCTAAGCTGTGGGCATGTAAAAGCCACGGGAGAGTGGCAGAGCAGGAAAGATGCAATGGGGATGGGGTCCAGCACCTCCTCGCTGTCTGGATCTGTGGGGGCAGCAGCAGGAAAATTTCCAGTGGGAAGTGCCACTGAGGGGTCTGCAGTGACTGGGTGAGCAGGGAGCTCAGCTGGGAGGAGCTGGGGATTGTCCTGCACTTCCCCACTGGGGACCTGTTTGGGCTTTCTGAAAGACCAGACTTCAAAAGTCCCTGATTTATCCAACAAGCTGCCCACTTCTGTTATTATTATACCCCCGGAGCCTTATTAACATTTGCATTAGAAACTGCCTGGGGTTTATTTGAGCCCCAGCATTCCTGTGGGTGAGTCACACCTGAGTGGGAGTGCAGGTGGGATGGGTGGTGGGATGGACTCCAGCACCAGGGACCTGTGGACAGGAAAGAGACGGAAGAGAGCAGAGGGCAGAAGCATTGTCCTCCACCCAAAGCCACACTGATAGCCCTGGGCCACCCCTGCAGGTCTCCACGGGGGCTGGCACTGAAGGCAGCAGCTGCTGGAGTGTGGCAGTGGCTCAGGGCAGGTGGGGACGAGGTGGGTGATGTCCCTACTGTGGTTAGCCTGTGGCACAGGAGATCTGTGCCCTGTGCTGGCAGGACAGGCTGCATCCTCAGCTGTGCAGCAGTTCTGCTCAGTCTGGGAGCACAGGGCAGCTCCTGCCCCCGGTGCAGGGTGAGCTCGCTGTGTCTTGTGCCAGCAGGAGCCTTTCCTCACCTGAATTCCTGTGTGTTCATCGAGCCTCCATAGCAGCTGGCTGCTCAGGCTCTTCCTGGCTCTCAGATCAGAGTTTTTCAGCATTAAACTCTGCAACAAAATCCACCCACCCCCTCCTCGCTCCCCCTCCCCTCCCAAACCCAAACAGATCTCATTTCGAGGTCTTTGATTAAGGAAACCTTTTTTTGGATCAGCATATGCTGCGTGTTGAGTGGCAGATGTGCCTGAGTGCAGCTCTGACCCCTTGGCAGAGGGACCAGCCCCTCAGTGGGGACAGGGAGCGTGGCAGGAGGAGGAGGAGGAGGAGGAGGAGGAGGAGGAGGAGGAGGAGGAGTTGCAGAGGGAGCAGGGGACGATGGAGCTGGGTCAGGGTGACCTGGCTTTGGAGAACCACTGGAAAAAGTTACCCAGGGAGGTGGTGGAGTCCCCATCCCTGCCTGCTGATGTTCAAGGCCTGACAGGACGTGGCATCCAGTGCTCTGGTTGGCAGGGTGGCATTTGGTCAGAGACTGCACCTTGTTGTGGAGGTCTTTTCCTGATTCTCTGATTCTGTGAGACATTGCCTAAATGCATCACGGAATTCTGTAAACATTCATCCACCTGTAAGGACAAAGAACAGAATGTTTTGGCATTGATCAGATGAATATTGGACACGTGATGATTGTTCTGTAGGCACTGCCCTCAGGAGAAGCTCCTGTTCAGGCTCCTCCTGCCCTCAGCCCAACCCACACCAGGCTGCAGCTCTCACTTGGCTAACACAAAGAACTCCTAAAGTAAAAAAAAACCCCATCCTTTGTCACTAATGATAATTAGAATTTACTCAGAGGCTGAAATGTGACCAGCATTTGGATCTTGTTTTTGTTCTGACAAGCCATCATAGCCCACACCCCCACAGCTTGTAAATGGAACTGAGAGATGGAAGGTTCCAGCGTCAGATGCAGCTTTTGGCAACAATAAAATTGAAGCTGTGTTGGACATCGAGGTCATCTACAGGTCCTTGGAAGCTGCAGCTTGTGAGTTTGGGATGTTGTGTTAATGGTCATGGTTGGACAATCCAATTACAAACCACTTAATGTCATAAATGATAAGGAACAGTGTCCTCAGTTCCTATGAGATTATGGGTACATCAGCATGATACAGCAAAGAGAGTTTATTAAGGAAAATACTGCCTGGGTTTGTGCAGAGCATTACTGGTGTGCCCTGTGGTTGCTCTGGGCAGTGGTGTCCGTGTCTCCTCTTCTTCACAGGGTGTATTTCTTCTCGTGGGTCTAAAGTTCATGAATTCTTACTCAAATGTCTGTCTGCTGTCCTGAACCTGATCTGAACCTCGGGGGAGTTGTATGGACACAGCTCCAAAAGGCTGGACTCTGTTCTGCTCTGGTTTTACTGTGGTCAAAGCAGGAGCTGCCCACAAGCCTTTACAAGGCCGTTGGGATTTCCTGTGTCTCAGCAATGAATTAAAGATGGAGCATGAAAAATAGAAGCAGAACCTGATACACAATAGAAGTGCAGTTCAACTCACAATAGAAGTGAGTGTTGTGATGAGGAACATGATTTTTGACATGATTTTGCTGCAGTTTGAGGCACCCACAGCCTGTGCTGGGCACCTGGAGCCAGCAGCTCAGCGCTTTTGTGTGGGCCAGGCTTGCTGGGAGTGTCCTTCCCATCATGAGCACACCAGGTGCTTTTATCCCTCCCAGTTTTCCTGCCAGCCTTCCTCCTTTGAACCTGCCAGCCTTCCCCTGTCCTCTGAGGTGCTGATTTGCCTCGTTTCCCAGATGAACGATGGTGGTGGGCAGTGGAGATGGGCAAGAAGAGGATGTGGGGAGAACTGTGGTGGGATCAACCTTTAGAGGGGGGTCAGAAAGGTCGTGTGGAGGGCTGGGTGTCTCAGCCAGCTGAGGAGGTCCTGTGCACAGAGCTCCCAGACCCCAGGTGTGGGCTCAGCCGTGCAGGGGCTGTGTTTGGGAGCACTGGAGCACCTGCCCTCCAGAACCAGAGTCCTCCCCAGGGAGCTGTGCCCTGGGACTGCTCTGCTCCACGGCACCTTCTCTGCTCCAGACTGATGGATTGATCTGGGAGGAAGAGGCAGCAATGGGAAATTCTCCTGGCACCTGCTCTTTCTGTCTCTGTTGATACATCTCTGTGCTCGATGCCACTCTCAGCTCTGGGGACACAGGGCAGGGGAGGATGGGCCAGGGAAAGGTCAGGCTGCTCAGGCTGTCACTGCCACGGGCTCCTGAGAAAACAGCCAGGAAACACTGAACAAATCTGTGAGCAGCATGGGGATTAGGGTGTGATTTTGGGTGGCTTTGGGTTCCTTTCCCCTGGTTCTGTCTATTGGTGATGCTTTTGCCAAGCCCAAGGTGAGGAGTGAGGGGCCCTCAGGTGCAGCCCAGTGAGGGTCACCTGCTGAAAAGGCTTGGACATCATTATTTATATAATGTGCATAGCAAAGTCACGTCTGTTTCGATAGTTCCACAAAAGTAAAATATCAGGAGTGAAAATGTTGACAAATCCTAAATTTAGTGCTTTCCATTTTTGTACCAACTGGCCATTTTGTTCTCTGAAATAAAACTGTAAGTACAGGATCACTTTGACAATCTCAAATTGGCTTTTCTTATTTTTCCTTAATACTTTTTTTATCCTTACTGACCCATCACATTTGGATAGACTGTATTTTATCTGAGTGATCAGGGATTCTACCTCCCTTCGGAAAACACTCTGGACTGTAAACCCGTGAGATTTTTTGAAGAAAGAAGAGCATGGAAAGAAACCATGTTTATTGAACAGAAGCCTTTTGTGTCTCTGCTTTCCACCCTCACCTCCCGTTTACTTACTATTTATGTCCAAAATCCATCGAGGTTCCTTCTGTTCTTGTCGTTCTCTTGAGGAGCTGCAGTAAGATTGTTGTGCCATATTATTACTTTTGATCTAAAAATTGTTTTTAAAAGTAAGTGCTAAAAATTCCTCTCAATAAAGGGCACTGCAGCATGAAACTCTTATGTTTTCATGTACAGCAAGTGGTGCAGTTAAACCATGGCATGCTGGAGGTTACCAGCGTTGTCCCTGCTGCCAGCTGGACCAGCTCTGTTTGCCAGGGTGCAGAAGCATCACCTTCCCTCACCCCGTGGTGGGACTGTGCCCTGTGTGTCCCTCACAGAGCTCTGGGTGGCTGCTGCATCACATCAGCTCTGCTCTGCTCTGCAACTCGATTTTAGCCCCTGCTTCTGTCTTTGGGCTCGTCAGAGAGGCTGAAATTGTTGCCTGGAGCAGCCTGGGACAGGAAAGCTGTCCCTGCCAGGACAGGGCTGGCACTGGTTGAGTTTTAGGGTCCCTCCCAGCCCAAGGCATCCTGTGATTCTGACATTCTGAGATTTGCAGGGTGTTCCTGGGCTGAGGAGTCCCATCTCTGGGAACATGGAGAAATAAAAATCACATTTCTTTGTCTTGGTAACTGGAGGTAGTGAAATACTGTTTGGTAGGTTTGATAGAAAGGCTCGAGGAGCTCCTTGGGGACAGCCAGCCCCTGTGTGACAGTGACAGCTCAGCCTGGCCACTGGGGTGGCTGCAGGGACAGGGAAGGTGAGCACCAGGAGGAGCAGGGGGTTGTGTGTCCAGGCACAGCACAGCCCCTGTGCCCTCACTCTGGCAGGGCTCTCCATCTCCCCAGCTGCCCCTGTGGGGCTGATCCCTCCGTGCAGCCTGGTGACAAACCCCAGCTCAACGGAGAGAGCTCCTGCCAAGGGAAAAAACAAGCATTTGGCTGCAAGTGGCATCGATCCCTCCTGAGGAAACACGAGGATCCCCTTCTTTCTCGGCTGAAAAGAAAGACCTGTGTTTATTTCCTTCAGCACAGAAGGGAAGCTTTGGTGCCTGGGGGCGTGTTGTGGCAGCAGCACAAACGAGGACATTGGGGCCACTTGGGGCTCAGTGCCAGTGCCCGATGAGTGATGAGGCTTTTCAAAACAGCACACCCAGTGTTCTTGCCTTGGGGTCAGGGAACTTCAACATCAATTTACGTTCAGAGATTAAATAAGGCCTTCCAGTCTTCATTGGAAGTAATTAGATTTCTTTCTGTTCCCAATATCTGTCAAATATGTAGCTTAAAAAAAAATAATTTTTCCTCTTTAACCAGCCTATCACAGAATGTAGTCATGGCCCTAAGGAGAGATGGCTCCAAATACTCGACATAACTCAAAATGTGTGTCACCCACAGGAAAACATTGCACAATTTATTCAGACAATGCTCGTTAGCTGTGGTTGTGCACAGGGGTCCAGGTCCTCATGTAAATCTGTGGAGTGCTGCTGAGCTGGAGGAGATGGCAGATCCAGGTTTGGATCCACCCAAAAGGCAGAAAGATGGGTCACAGTGTCTTCAGGGATCTCTGAAACTCAGGTTGGTCTGAGTTCTCATCATTCTGCTTTAATTATTGAAAAAGCAAAGCCCAGCAGAGATCTCTGAGCCTGTGATTAAAGCAGACAGAAGTGCAGATGCCTCTCTGTAAGGTCATCCCAAATGTCTGTGTTTTTGTTGGAACACTGAGCAAAGACACCAGGTTTGGGGGTCTGGCTGGTGGTGAGCCTGCTCTGCCGGCATGCAGGGGGACAGGTGGAGAACCAGGACAAGCAAAAGCAAAGAAAAATGCTCCTCTCTCCTTTGTGTTCATTAATGTTCTCTGCTGTCGCTTCTTCAGTTTCTCCTTGTTTGTTTGGATTAGTGTCTCTCCTGAGGAAGAGAAATCTACACGAGTTTTGGAGCTTCGAGTCAAATAATCGCCCATATCCAAACTCAATTACAGGAACATCTGTTTGATGTCTGATGGGACCTTATTTTCTCAGCGTGACATTAAAGGGCAGTGCTTACTCCGAACCACCTCAAATTGCATTAAATCAAGGGATTCAGACCCTGTAGAAAACATTCTGCAGCCCCCTTCCCTGATTTCTTGCAGGGAGATTGGAAAATGTTCCAAGTGCAAAGCCCCGGCCCCGTTTGCTGGGTGCCAATGAGGAGAGATTTTCCTGACACAGTTTCAGTGTGCTGCTTGTCCCACTTGTGTGAGCAAGACAGAATAAGAGACAGATAATTTTTTTTCATTCTGGGGAAAAAAAACCCAACCAGAAAACCAACCAGGAAACATGGACAAGCTTAGCTTTGCCCTGTTTTGGGCCATCCCAGCTGCACCTGCACACTTGGTTTCCTTTGGCAGCACACAGAGAGCTGGACACAGCCAGAGGGGAATCAGATCCACAGGGGGGGCTGTGGACTGCACAGAAGCACAAGAACACATTCTTAGGACTTCAGATTGAAGCTACTGAGATTGTCCAGAGCAGCCCCTGGATCCCTGGCACTGCCCAAGGCCAGGCTGGACACTGGGGCTAGAGCAGCCTGGCACAGTGGGAGGGGTCCCTGCCATGGCAGGGGGGGCACTGGATGATTTTTAATGTCCCTTCCAACCCAGACCAGTCTGGGATTCTGTGATCCTCTGATACACAGCACACTGAAGTGCTGTTGGGAACAGCAGGTGTTATTTTGGGTCAGAAGACTTTTTTGGCTCTAGCATAAGCAACTGAGAAAGATTTTTTATGGAAGTGTTGACACGACCTGGAAACACCAACGGGCTTGCTGTGAATAAAAGTTTCATCAGCTGCTGTTACAACTTGGCTGCAGCAAACAGCAGGGCTGCATAAAAGAGATTTTAATGATTTATGGTGTTCTGACGAACGAGTCCATCAGTCTTGTGGAAAAGCACAGCTTTTCAGCAGGGAAAAATCTTAAGTTGTAAGGCTCCATGAAAAACATCTTAAGGAGTGAAATGTGGCAAGGTGTCTGGAAACAGAAACAAAATCAGCACTTCAAGATGTGAAGGCAGATTTGTTGAGCTGATAACCCTGTACTTAGAGCACGGCTCCTGAGCGTCACGCTTGTTTGGCTACCACTGCAACTTCAGAGGTTTAGATGGGATACTGGGAAGAAATGAATCTCAGTGAGGGTGGGCAGGCCCTGGCACAGGCTGCCCAGAGCAGCTGGGGCTGCCCCTGGATCCCTGGCAGTGCCCAAGGTCAGGCTGGACAGGGTTTGGAGCAGCCTGGGACAGTGGGAGGTGACCCTGCCATGGCAGGGGGGACACTGGGTGGGATTTGAGGTCCCTTCCCAGCCAACCCATTCTGTGAGCCCGTGTTGCTTTGAGCTGCATGGAAAGGCTGAGGAGTGCTGCTGTCACAGCCAGCAGCCCTCACATGTTGGTGTCCTCAGGCTGGGTTGTTGGCACATGCAGAGGTGGCTGTGGGATGGCAGCAGATGTCCTGCTCCTGCAGAGGGGTCTTTGTGTGCTGGAGATAATGGCTGAGAGGAGCACAGCCAGACACAGAGAGCTGTCAGAGCTGCTCCCAGGAAAGTGCTGCCTAAATCAGCTGCACGGTCAAGCACTGAAGGGATTTGATTGATCCAAAGTAAGTTTTTATTCAGGATCAGAGGTACGGTTCCGTGTCCTTGCTGAGCTGGGGTGAGTGTCACTGTCACGGGCAGGTTGTGTGCAGCTGCAGCCCCTGGGCCAGGACTTGGTGCCACAGTCCCTCTGGGTGTTCCTTGCCCACTAGGGGTAGGGCTGAAGGGCTCTGCTGTGCCCAGAGCTCCCTCCCAGGTGCAGCCCTGGAGGGATGCAGAGGGGCTGCACAGGCTCCTGCAGGTGCTGGCAGCCCTCAGTGTGCCCTGCCCTTGGCACCAAGCTCCAAGGGTGGAGGGGGAGCAGCAGCTCCTCGGGGCTGTGTGTCCCTTCTGGGGTGCTCCAGGGGTCCCTGTGGGAGGTGTTCCCAGCACAGCTTCAGCCAGCTCCTCCCGTGCTCCGTGTGCTTGCAGAATCCCTGAAACTGAATTCTGTCACTGCAGAGACACCTGCCAGGCAGATTTAACTTTGTTCTCTTGGCTGTGCCTGAAAAACAATTGGATTAGCTGATTTTAGCCTTAATATTTGGGAGGATGGTAGAACAAATTATTGTGAACTTTTTAATTACACAGATGCTAATTACCAGGGAAGGGTTGTATTTTAATTGCCAACAGCACCATCATAATACAGGACAGATACAAAGATGCATTTGAATGCCAGGGGAAGTAGTTCTGTGTCCTGTGCAGCTGTGGCCAAGTCCAGAACAGAGTGATCCCTGTTTGCAGCTTTCCTGATAACAGCTGGGAGTTAAAATGATTTAATCTTTTTTTAAATAGATGATTGACAAGATTCTGCCTGTAGTTCTTGGTACAAGAGCAAAGCAGAGGGTTCCTGGGGATGCTGGGTGACAGGAATTTCCCTCCAGCCACTTTGTAAAGGATGAGAACAGTGGGAAAAGTGAACGATATCGTGGTGTAAGAGCTGAGACATTCAAGGAGAACTTGTCTAAAGGAGATGAACTTGTTAGAATATTGATATTATCCTTCCAGCAGTGCATAGGTGCAGTAAAGCCCTTCTCACCTGCTTCACTCTATGCTCAACAAGCACAGGAAACCAGTGAACACAATTGTCCAGCCTGTCCTTGCCCTTGCAGTCTGTCTCCAAAGTAAAATTTAGTGTTCAAGAATGAAATCAGTTGTCAAAAAAGCTTGAGCTGTTTCTACATCATGAGAAGTGCCTTCTCACTGCTTCTGGTCCTTCAGAATGAGTGTCTGGGTTTGTCCTGCTCCAGAGGCTGCAAATCTCCCGTTCCCCCAGCTCCCCCTGAGGCTGCTGCTGTGCTTCCCCCACAGCAGAGACTTCTTTCCCCACGCAGTCCCAAAGCCTGCTGGTGCTTCTGTGTGCCACTGGCAAGTTAATGTTAGTGCTCTGCATTTCAAATTTCAACCTTTCTGGTAAATGGCAGTTCTGCAGATACTGGGGAAAACAGGGAGGGATAAATACCCAGCAGAAGCTGGAGGAGAAATCAATATATGTGGGCAAGGTGCAACCACTGCAAATAAGCATTTTTATAAAGCAGAGCAGTGTCTGGTCACGGTTCAGAACTGGGTGGGATTAAGGTGTTTGATGTAGGTGTGTAGTGTTGGCTGACTCTAAGCCCTGACTCTGCTCTGAAAACAAAAAGAGTGAAATCCAGGTTTGTATGCTGAAATGTCCCCGTGGCTGTGAGCCACACAGAGTGTCTGTGTGCAGAGGGATTACAGGGCATTGGTCTCGTCTTACAGAGGCCAAAGAAGGAGAAATTCAAGAAGGAAACCCACTGCTCCCAGTTCAGACCCAAAGACAGATCCCTGAGTCAGCTGTGGGTTTGTGCAGCAGCCGTGACGGTGACATCCCTCAGGGGGTCACGGGTGCCTTCACTTTGGGTGACCTCTGCATATGCAGGAGGAAACAATGTCTTTGTGCAGCCGAGGTAGAGCAATCCCCACTATTCACCAGCTGCATGGATCCTGCCCAGGATGCAGCCACGGGCTTTGTTTGAGCCACAGGAGAACTGTGCTGTCCCTGTGTGACAAGGCCAAGTCAGGACATGCCATCAAACGCTCAGGTGACCTCTCCTCTGCGTGGGGATTTCAGCCTGATGAATTCCTGCAGAATCAGCAGGCCAAAAGGTTATTGGATTTCTGGAGGAGAAAAGACAGAGCCCACTTGAGGCAGTGTGCCAGGCTGGGAAGTGTAGGGGTCAGATGAGCTGGGGGGACAGTACAGGTACTGGTGTGGTCACTGTGATGGTACTGTCACTGTCTCAGGAGGTGTCACCTGCCCCTGTCCTGGCTGGAATCGTGCCTGGGGGCTGGCTCCAGCCCTGTGCTGGGCACACAACGCCTCTGGCAGCAGGGCAATGCTCCTCTATCTGGGGCTCTGTACAAACCTTGATGTGCCGTGTCTTGAGCAATCCGCTGCCAGCTGCTGCCCGCCTTCTGCCGGGCAGGGCTGGCTCCGTTCCACTCCTTTTCCTAATGGCTGTATTTAACCACCGAACATTCCCTTTGTGCGGCTGCATTGTGCAGAACGAGGACAGAGCCATTTCTGCTTCTTGCCTCGCTCCGCATTGTCGGCTTGCCTGAAAATGGATTAATTGAAAAAACGCACTCTTGTGACCAAATAGATGTTTATTCCTTCCGCGGGAACAGATGCATGAACGCAGAAGCACAAAAAGAAAAAGCTGCGTCTTGTGTCGCTGGAATTTTGGGGGGACACAAAGACATGGATGCATTTCTGAAGGCAGGGGCACTTAGGAGTGGCACTGCCGGTGACAGGGACACCGGGCGGCTGAGCCCAGCCGGGCCAGCACCGGCACCAACACCAGTACCAGCATCAATACCAGTACCAGTACCAGGACCAGCCCTGGGGTTGGTTGGACTCGAGTTGGACCCCGAGCAAGGTCGCTGTGATGTGATCAGTACCCGGTGGTGGCTGTGGTGCAGCCCCTGCCCCAGCTGTCCATCGGCCGTGGGGGTCACTGTCCCCTCGGGCAGCCCCACGGGCACAGGACAGCCCCTGCTCATGCTCAGCTGCAGGAAGAGCCTCTCCACTGGCATCCTCTTTTCCCCAGAAATCAAAGGACAAACATTTCCAGAGTGCCCGGGACTGGTGCTGCTGGGTGTGGAGGTGCTGCTGTTGCATTGCAGAAAACTGGTTATCATAATTACAGAGTACATGAAGTTTTTCATCGTTTTCTCATTTATTATGCTGGGCTCTCATTTTCGCTGTGGAGAAACAAGAGACAAATGACATCAGAATAACATGCAATACTCATTAAGGTACAGCAAGTCACAACCTAAAAAATAAACCACCTGGAAATTAATGAGCTTCCAGCAATAATGTGGAATAAACTGATATCAGGAGAAAGTGTTACTCAGTGCCTTGATGACTGTTACCCAGAGGATTGTTTTCAGAGCAGTTCTACAGCAATGACCATGTTTTAAAAGAAAATTGTTAGGGCTTGGCTGTTCAAAGAATTTATAAAATATAAAGTTATTTTAGCCTGGTTTATTGAATGCACAACCAATTCAGCCTGCTCTAGGCAGGGGGTGGATCCTGCCGGTGGTAGGTCCTTTATTATTATTATTAAGTTTGCACGAAGAAGGTTTTCCCTGATGTTTTGTGCCCGGAAAGGTCCCTGGCAGCTGGAGTTGGGCTCTGCTCGCCCATGGGCACCGGAGGGGTCCAGACGCAGGGGAACAGCTCAGGTCACTCTGCCCACGAAATGCCCTTAACGTGAGCTCTGAGGTGTGCACACACAGTTGTGGCAAAGGCTGATTTTCAGCTCTCACCGCGATTGTAACGACGGCGGAGAATAATCCCGGTAATTGCCGCGCATCGCTAATTGGGGGTTTATCAGGCTAACGATAACCACCCATTATTTTGTCACCTCCTCGCGGCAGCGTGTCCTTGATGATATTATACCGAGCACCATTAGCACTTGCAAGTGGTTATTAACGGCAGCGTTTAGAGGTGCGGAGTGTTGGCGGCTCCCACCTGTCTGCGGTTCCCTGCCAGCCCCAGAAATTCCCTCGCCTGATTCCAGGCTCGTCCCCGTGCCCGGTGAGTGATAAGGGACGGAGGGCAGGCAGGATTACAGTTAGTGCATTTAAAAATCGCTACCCTGACAGCTAATGAGCTCCTCAAGAAGCAGTCACCGTGGTAATTAAGGTGTCATTAGCGGAGCCGGGGGAGGCACGCAGGGCCAGCCCAGCGGGGCTCCGGGGGTGTCCCTCTGGACAGTGCAAACAAATTTGCGTTTTGCTCGCTTTCTGCCGGCCCAGACGGATTATTTTCCCCTCTCAGAGCTCAGCGATGTGCGGGGCAGGCGGAATCCTCCTGCGGAGCGGGGAGGCAGGGCTGGAAGGGAACCCTGCGGTTGCCTGACGGCGCTTTCCATCCAGACACAGCGAGCCCAAAGGTCTCTCGCACAGCTCCCGGACACAATTGTTGGAAAAGCTCTGCCTTTGGGAAGCTCTCCGGAGCTGGCCACCCTGCCCTGGAGGCAGCTGCAGTAACCCGAGGATGGAGCAAAGCTCTGCGCTCCCGACTCGAGCCCGGCGCTGGGAGCAGGGATGCTGCTGTCCGGGGTGCCGAATCTCAGCCTCGGGCTCAGGGATGTTCCAGGGACTGAGGCGCTGAGCAGAGCGGGTCTCAGCTCCCAAAACAGCAGAGGAGGATGTGGAACGTGTTCCCGACTGTTGTCTCCTCCCGGCCCAGGTGTGCATCGTGCAGAAGAGGGACACGGAGAAGATGTACGCCATGAAGTACATGAACAAGCAGCAGTGCATCGAGAGGGACGAGGTGCGTAACGTGTTCCGAGAGCTGGAGATCCTGCAGGAGATCGAGCACGTGTTCCTGGTGAACCTCTGGTGAGCAGCTCCCTCCCCTGATGATTCCAAGGGCTCTCATAACGTTTTCAGCAGCAGGCCATTACAAATAATGACATTTCAAGTTGCTCAATAACGACTTCGCTGTGTGGGCACTGGCAGAAATATCCTCATTACTGAGCAGTGTTTCAGAGTCCAATTTTAAAAAACACTCTTAGAAACAGGTTGGAATCTAACAAATAGCTGGAGTCAGCAATGCCTGTGACACGTATCCTGTCTAGGCAGTGCTAAAGGCTGCAGTCAGTCTCATCTGCCCTACAACCACTTTGACCCCTCAGCCTACCAACATCCCTCAGTGTTGCACCACGTTCACTGGCCAAATAAAACACATCCCTTTGGAGCTCAGACACAATGTTATCAGATTTTGCAGGAAAAGCTAATTGACAGTTTTAGAAAGCAGAGCGTTACATCCTAGGGTGATATCCTTGGGTGGTTTGGGGTAGGCCCTAGGCAGAAGCCTTGGGATTCTCTGCTCCAGGGTGATCTGTCCTTCTTCAACCTTCCTGCCCAGTGAAGGGTCCCCTCCAACTCCAGCAGTGCTGGATGTGTGCCAGGCTGGTGGGGAGGGGGAGACTTCTAAAAACTGAGCAAGTTTTATACCCAAAGTGATGGAAGTGGGTGATGTGTCACATTTGTTTTGTTGATCCATCACTCCAGAATAGCCAATTGAGTTAATATTGATATTTTTCAGTTTCTTAGCAGTTGGAAATGTTTTTTTCCCAACAAGCAGTGAAATTCTGGAGAGAACTTGCTCTCATAGCAAACCCTTTCAGCTCATGGTTTTAGAATAAACCTACATTTAGGATGGGAGCAGAAGTGAGTGATTCATGAGTATTATACAATCCCACATAGTCTTTGCTTGGAACTGGAGTCACCAAATATAACAATGAGGGTTGTTTTGGTGTACCCCACTGCTGTCAGTCTCCCGTGGGACCCACGGCAGATTTAGAGAGGCGGTTTACTCCACAGTAAATATAAATCTCTTTTTCTGGTTTATCTGGTTAAATTAGTAGTTGTGTTATCCGATTCATCTTCAAGATAGGCTGAGATATTTTAAGTAGGTTTTATGAGATTGTTTGCAGTTGGAAATGTGAAGTTTCTCTGATGTGTCTGACTGGCAGCTCTGTGCTGGTGGGCTGACATGGCACAGCTGCTCAGGGACAGTGACAGGGTGAGCAGGGGGACATTACCTGGGATACTCATCCCTTCAGGGAAGCATTGCTTAGTGTAGGAATGGATTTTAAAAACAAGCAAATGACTTGAGCTGAACTTGCTTGATTGCCAAGGGACAAGCAGCAAAGCTGCATCTTCAGTTTTGGCCCAGCACTGCAAGGTCCTGGAGGGGCTGGAGTGTGGCTGGGGAAGGGAATGGAGCTGGGAAGGGACTGGAGAATTCCTGAGGGAGCTGGGAAGGGACTGGAGAATTCCTGAGGGAGCTGGGAAGGGGCTCAGCCTGGAGCAAAGGGGGTCAGGGGAATTTCTGGCTCTGCTGCCAGGAGGGGGCAGCTGGGGGGATTTGGGATCTGCTCCCAGGGAACAGGGACAGGAGGAGAGGGAATGGCCTCAGGCTGGGCCAGGGGAGGCTCAGGGAGGAAATTTGGGAAAACTTTCTATCCAAAAGGGCTGCCTAGCCGTGGCACAGCTTCCTGGGGCAGTGGTGGAGTCCCCATTCCTGGAGGGATTTAAAAGCCACGTGGATCTGGCAGCTGGGGACATGGGCCAGTGGTGGCCTTGGCAGTGCTGGCAATGGTTGGACTCGATGGCCTGAGAGAGCTTTTCCAGCACAAACGGTTCTGGGATTTTGGGAGCTAAATAATGAGGAGAGGGGAAAAGCCTGGCTGTGTCTGGGAGCCCCGTGAGGCTCAGGGCTCCCTGGGCCCGCAGGTATTCCTTCCAGGATGAGGAGGACATGTTCATGGTGGTGGACCTGCTCCTGGGAGGTGACCTGCGCTATCACCTGCAGCAGAATGTTCAGTTCACTGAGGAAACCGTCAGGCTCTACATCTGTGAGATGGCACTGGCCCTCGACTACCTGCGCAGTCAGCACATCATCCACAGGTAACCCTGCTGGGCTGGGGCTGCCTCCTGTCCTGCTGCTCCTGGCCACCCTCGGGCTGCTGCTCCTGCCCCCCACCACTCAGAGGGAGTCTGATGCTTCACTGGACGGGCTGAACATTTCAGGGCAGGTGTTAAAGCCATCTTTTGTTATTCCTTTTCCTTGGGAATGAGGCCTGAACAAGTGTAATACTTCCATTTTTTCACCAAAGTGCCCAGGAAAAGTGTATTTCTAGTCTACCATAAAGGCGCTTGCCTTGTGTTAGAATATTTTTGTTGTATTTGTTCCTAATTTTTGATAGATAAACAATTGCAGGATTTTTGTCATTGAGTCTCATCCCTGGTCTGACTGAGATTCCATCTGCTGTAATCTTCCTTCTTTTCCCAGAGATGTAAAACCAGACAACATCCTCCTCGATGAACAAGGTAGGATCACTCTGCTCCTCTTTGTTTGCTCCCTCATTCATTCCAGGGACAGATTCTTCATAGTCCTGGGTACTGGGCATCTTTTTACCTGGGGAAAGTGTGGGAAAAGCTGTTCTGCTTTTACTGGATCATGTTTGGCTGGACATCCCTGTGCTTTTTAATGTGGGGAGGAACACCCAGCTCCAGTGTGCTGTGGTCAGCATGGAGTGACAGCCAGACTTCAGTCCTGGGAGTTTGAAGTCACTGCAGATTGATGGCTTGGAACACCCATGTCTGCTGGAAGCTCCATGGCAGGAGCTTGGAACGAGATGATCTTTAAGTCCCTTCCAGCCCAAACATTCTGTGCTCCTGTGATAGTGTTTCCCTGGTGTCTTTTTCACCCCTGTAGCTTCTGGCCAGAGCAATTTGGCTAGTGCTGGAGCTGCTGGGGGTCACTGGCTAGCTCCAAGTGTGATTTAAAATCAAGAACCCAAAGCTCCCAACCCTTTAATCATCTGGCCAGCCCAAATCCTGGGATTTGGGATCTCTTATGGCCATTCCATGGGATCTGACCCTGACCTGCCTGTGTCTGTGCTATGCTGTCTGAGGGCAGAAGCTTACGAAACAAATGTGTTCTGACTCTGCATTACCACTGCACTGCCATTAATTCCTTCTTAAAATGTGTCTTTATTTAAGGTCATGCCCATTTAACAGATTTTAATATTGCAACAATCATTAGGGACGGTGAAAGAGCGACAGCATTGGCTGGGACAAAGCCATACATGGGTAAGAAACAAATGCTGCTCTCATGTCTGTGTCACCTTCTGAGCACTCAGCACACGCTGCCCTATGGGCCCTGGCTGGGGCAGGGGCATCCAGTTAATTTGGGATATTGGTGCTCAGCAGAGCCTGATTGTTTGAGAAGGGAACTCCTGGAGGGAAGGCATTGGGGTTGGCGTGTCACCCCATCCCATCCCATCCTGCCCTGTCCTGTCCTGCTCTCTGCATTACACCCTGTCCAGTGCCCTCCATCCCTCCCTGCCCTCCCCATCCCATCCAGCCCTCCCCATCCATCTCTGCTCTGCTCCCCGGCTCCAGCCCTGCCCTTGGTGTCTGCTGGGGCCCCCTGGTTGTGCTGGGCTGTGTTTGGGAGGGCTGTCCCTGCAGGTGGCAGACATCCCAGTGCCAGTGAGGGCAGGCACTCTGCTGCTGCTGCTCCCCTGCTTCACGCAGCCTCCCCTTGGGCAGCCGTGCAGGAAAATCTCCGTAAGCGTTGTGCACTGACTTACACGGAATACTGGAACGGAGAATGAAAAATAACCTTTGTTGCATGTTATCCCTTTTTCTGCTCAGCCCCGGAGATCTTCCACTCCTTCCTGAGCGGTGGCACGGGCTATTCCTTCGAGGTGGATTGGTGGTCTCTGGGGATCATGGCCTACGAGCTGCTGCGGGGCTGGGTAGGGCTCCGGCCATCCTGGCCCTTGATCGTGTGCTCTGGCTGACCCAGAGGGAGAGGGAGCTCCTCACCTTTGTGCTCTTGTCCCCAGAGGCCCTATGACATCCACTCCAGCAACCCCGTGGAGTCTCTGGTGCAGCTCTTCAGCACCGTCAGCGTCCAGTACTCCTCAGCCTGGTCCAAGGAAATGGTCGCGCTGCTGCGGAAGGTGAATGCTCCTTCTGGGGTGGGGTTGGATGAACTGTTGGATAAACTGTCCTTCTGGGGTGGGGTTGGGTTGGATGGCAGCCACGGTGCAGGCAGGAATAGCTGGAAAATTATCAACATATTCATAAACAATGAATAAGAGTAATAATAATAATAATAATAATAATAATAATAATAATAATAATAATAATAATA
>CM031862.1:554643-573654 GCA_018697195.1 Certhia americana
TAATAATAATAATAATAATAATAATAATAATAATAATAATAATAATATACAAAGGACAGGCTGGGAGAGTTAGAGATGTTAAGCCTTGAGAAGAAAAGGCTCCATGGAGACCTTAAACCCCCTTTCCGGGCTTAAAGGGGCTCCATGAGAACTGGAGAGGGACTGGGGACAAGGATGGAGGGACAGGACACAGGGAATGGCTCCCAGTGCCAGAGGGCAGGGCTGGGTGGGATTTGGGGCAGGAATTGTTCCATGGCAGGGTGGGCAGGGGCTGGCACAGGGTGCCCAGAGCAGCTGTGGCTGCCCCTGGATCCCTGGCAGTGCCCAAGGCCAGGCTGGGATGCCCTGGGACAGTGAGAGGGGTCCCTACCATGGCAGGGGTGGCACTGGGTGAGGTTCCAGTCCAATCCAGTCCAGGACTCCATGATTCATCACGTGTTGTGTGTTTCTTTTCCCTGTAATAAGAAGCCCGATGTTTGATAGCAAGGGAAGCAAAAAGGCTGGTTTTGGTGGGACAGGCAGATTGCCAGCTGGGCTGGGCTTGTGCCTTCCAGCATCCCATGCTGTCCATGATCCCTGTCACCTCTGGCTGGGGTGGCAGCTGAGGTGGAGCACACGTGCTGCACTGCAGCACTGGCTGCTCCCTCGCCCTGGTTCTTTGGGGTTGAAGGTTCTGACAGGGTTGGGAGAGCTGCTGGGGGGATCCAGCTCTATGGAATGTTCTGCTGATTTCCTCACGCTGCTGCTGGAGAAAGCTGGGATGTGTTGGGGCAGCTGGCTTAGCTCTGGCTTGCTTGAGAACTCTGAAAAGTAGCTGGGGAGTTTGCTGTAGGGAAGATACAGCAAAGAAGTGCCTCTGATATGAGTTAATGCTGGCTGGGTAATTTGCGTAATTAGATTCAGTTTAATGAGGAGCAGCGTTGCTGGCAGAGCTGCGGCGGTGCATTCGCAGGTTTGCAATGCCATCTGCTGGGCAGCCGGGCTTCCAGGGAATCCAGCCTCTCACCAGGGATGTGCCAGCAGGCTCTCAGCCGGGAGGGGACCCCTATGTCACCCCCCAAGCGCTGAGGGACCTGCAGAACATTTCTTTAGGTATTTTTCCTGGAATAGTTCCCTGTTCCCCGCAGCAGAAGGGCTCCTTGGCAGGGCTGAACCAGGCTGCTGCTGGCTGCCTTGTCTTCCTCCCCTGGTGGGAATGCTCCTCTCTCCAGCGCTGCATCACCCGTGCTTTTCCCTCCCCAGCTGCTGACTGTGAACCCGGAGCATCGCTTCTCCTGCCTGGCCCACATCCAGGCCTCTGCTCACCTGTCAGGTGTGGTCTGGAGCGATGTGTGTGAGAAGCGCGTGGAGCCGGGCTTTGTCCCCAACGTGAGTAGCAGTGCCCCACGTCCCTGTCCTGAGCAGGGGCTGCTCCTCAGATGGGAGCAGCTGCTGGGAGAACAGGGGTTTGCTGAGGGGGAAGTGGTTTCTGAGTCTCTGCTGTGCCTGACGGGGGTCGGGTGGTGTGTCTCGGCAGAAGGGCCGCCTGCACTGCGACCCCACCTTCGAGCTGGAGGAGATGATTCTGGAGTCAAGGCCCCTGCACAAGAAGAAGAAGAGGCTGGCAAAGAACAAGTCACGGGATAACAGCAAAGACAGCTCCCAGTCTGTATGTGCTCCCTGGGGTAACACCCAGCTGGGAAAAGGCTGGATTTGGGCGGGTATTGCAGCTGTCACTGCCACACTGTGGGAGCCACGGGTTTGTTTTGATGAAAGCATTTGCCCATTGGAGTCATTTCAACAACTACATATTCCTCTTATGGAAGTTTGGCCAAACTCTGACAGCAGTGGGTACTTTGGGAAGTGAAATGAGCAGCAGAGGTCCAGGCAGCCTGGTGTGCTCAGCCTCTGTCCCTGCACGAGCCTGGGCACAAGGCAGCAGCTCCCTGAGTGCCTTTGCAGGGACTCCCACACCTGGGCTGTGTGCTGGGCTCTCCCCACACTGCCTGTGCTTCCTTTGGGCTGACAGCACTCCCAAAACACAGGATACACGGATAAATGCGTGATGTTTGTGTCAGGAACAGTGTGATCTGTGTTTTATGGAAAACTGCTGCACGGATGGCACAGGCCCCTGGCGAGAGCCACATGGCAGCCAGCCCTGCTGCCTCCAGCTGTTGGGCTGAGGTTTGGGGGCGTGGGGGCTCCTGCACACAGCTGGGAGTGCTGGGGGCTGCAGGCAGCAATGAGATGCAAATGGGGTTGCTTATGCAGGTTTTGTTTTCCTTCAATAGGAAAATGACTATCTCCAGGAATGCCTTGAAGCTATCCAGCAGGATTTTGTCATCTTCAACAGAGAGAAGTGAGTGTGTGGGGTGCTTTTTCTAGGGAAAAATACTCCTTTTTTGACTTCCCTTAGGAATCAGTGCCAATGCTTGACAGCCAGGAGCACCTTGCTGCCAGCTTAGCCCCAGGTGATGGTGTCAGCAGAGCTCAGGTGCTGCCTGTGTATGAAAAATGGTTCTAATCACAAAGGGAGGCAAGATCAGGGGTTATTAACTGCCATTCAATAAAATATGCTGGAGAGAGACTTCTGGGATTTAACATGTGTGTGTGACACTGCCTCCATTCCCCCATGGCACCTCCTCACCCACGCTGCTTTCAGCAGATGATGTTTTGGGAAATGAAGGTGAGGAAGATCGGACTCCATGACTGTGGAGGTCTTTAACACTGGGCGTAGATTCAGAGGATCATTAAGGTTGGAAAAGTCCCTGGTGGGAATAAGCAGGCAGTGAAAGTGCTGGATTAAAGCCACTGCTTCCCCAGGGTTGGGGCTGTTTGGTCCACGAGTGGAGCATGAGGCAGGCTCCATGGAGGAGGGGGCACTGATGGCTGAGCTCTGGGTGAGCTGAAGCCTTGCAGGCTGTTCTGGGGCATTTCAGAGCAGTCCAGTGTGGTTTGCTGATACGCTGGGCTCTGGCACGGCCCGTTTATGAGCTCTGAGAGGACTCCTCATTCTCTGTGGCTCTGCCATAGGCACCTCTGGAGCAGTCAGTGGGCACTGGGGCTCCGACCACCCTGCCCACTGCTGGGGGGACAGCTGTGTAACTCCTGGTTCCTCCTCCCCACAGGCTAAAGAAGAGCCAAGAGCAGCCGAGCGAGTCCGTGTCTGCCTCTGAGACCACCGACGAGGCGGAGGCTGAGGCTGAACCCCTGCACATGTGCAGCTCCGTGTGCTCCTCGGGCAGCAGCTAGGCTGGGGCCATGGAGAACCGCCCACACTCCTCTTTAAGAGCTGGGAACAGGCTCACCAGAGTTCCCACAGGATTGCCCTCAGGCCATGGAGAACCAGCCCGGCCCCATGGCTGCCTGTCAGGGGATGATATGGCCTATGCAACTTGTCAGGGGAGGAGATCAACTTATTTTGTCTTTCTGTTGCGATGTCAGGTTGCTGAGCTGCACGTTTTTAATGCAGTGAGAGGGCAGGGAATGAAGCCATGTCCTTGGGTCCCATATAGGGAGAGACACGGAGCAGGGAGGAAGGCCAAAGGGGTGGTGTGAGCTTGGCTTTGGCATTCCCTGCCCACAGATGCTGCTCTGGGGATGGGCAATCCCTGTGCAAACCAGCCCCAGGGCATCCCTGGCACCAGCTCCTGGGAGCCTCCAGCTGCTTGGCTCCTGCAGCACAAGGATGTCCCAGGCACCTCCTTGTCCTCGTGTCACCTGTCAGCTCCTTTCCCAATTCAAGGCAAATCAATGTTTTTTGTGCACTCCATGGATTCTTCAGGGGCTGGGTAATAGTTCAATGTGTATTTGAGGTGCAGAATCTATTTAAAATATTTTCTTCCTTGATGTGGCTGCTGCAGGCCCCGAGGAGCTGTGGGATGGGTTGGAGGGTCTGGCTCCATGTGCCCAGGTTTGGAGGACACAGTTTATCACAGGCTGAGGTTTTGTTGGAGGCAGACTGGGTGGCTTTGCAAGGCTGCTTGGTTATGAAAGACAGGAATATTATATTTCACCCTTTGATTCACTATATTTTCAATGTAAAGTACAAGTACTGTATATAATTTGCCAATACCTGTCTTAACTTCTTAATAAGATGGGAAATTTTCCCTTGCTCCAGCTGTGGATGTTGCCTTTCTTCTTGCAGGGGCCTTCACTATATTAGGTTGTTTAACCTGCTGCAGCGTGGTTTTTGGTTCCTGTGGCTGGACCCAAGCCCTGTGGAGCCACATGACTCTGGTGGCACCACAGTCACATCAAACCATCAGCAGCTGTGTGCTGCCAGGCACTGGGAGGCTGCAGATCCTTCCTGGCTTAGGCAGAAATGGATGGAGATGTTTCCACCAGACCAGAGTCTCTCAGGACCAGTTTGGTTGCAGTTTTTGTTTCCGTGAATAAACCAGGAAGACAGAATGGTATGAAATGATCTCACACAAGCAAGGGCACGGTGCGTGTGTCTCCCACAGTTTTATGTGGGAACCTGTGCGTGCTGCAGAACCCTGTTTTCATGGAAATCTTCAAGGGTGTGCAGGAGGAGGGGAGCTGAAGCTCTGCTCCAGCTGCATGGCTCTTTTCAGGGCAGAGCCAGCAGATGCTGTCAGGTCCCTGGTGTCAGCCGTGGGTCCTGCACACCCCGTGCCTCGTTAGGAGCTGTGTTAATGATGGCTCAGGGGCTGTGCAGTCAGTGAGCGAGGGTTGAAATCAGTGTGTTCTCCTGCTCCTTCTCCCAGATACAGGAGGGCATCTACCCTGGCTCTGATCCCAGTGTAATCCCTGGGTACCAGAGAGGACTAATTACCTCCTCTCATCTCTAATTACCTTCAGAGCTCACCTTTGTGTGCAGGTGGGCCACGTGTTCTGGCCCCTGAGCAGCCCCTGCTCTCTACACGGGCAGCCTGGTCCTCTCCCCGGGGCTCTGTGCTCTCCTTGTGTCTCCATCCCACACCTCTCAGCTGGAGCACCAGCTCTCTCCTGGCACAGGTGAGGGTCAAACCATGTATTTATTCAGGAGTTATGAATGACAGGTGATTTACTCCACTGGTGTGGGTAGGGTTTTGCAGTGAATTCCATTGCACTATTCAGCAACTTCCTGTAAGTAACGGCAAAATTTTGGACTGTTGGAATGACAAGGAGCATCACTGATTTTTTGACCAAACCATCCCGTAGATGAGTGGTGAAGATACATCCTATTCAGCCAGAAGCTCTGAGGCCAGGAGAGCTGTTGGCAAGACATGTAATTGATGTTTGCATTGCTTTCCTTAGGACAAGTGTGCCCTGAGGTGGGGGGCTGGTGTGTGGGAAGGGGATGGCTTGCTTCTGAAACAATTTGTCAGCCCAAACCCTCTCTCTGTCAGTCATCTGTCCCCCTTGCAGCACCCCTCTTCTCCAGTCCATCGTGCAAAACTGCTCAGTGGCACCTGGCAGAAACCAGGAGAGCTTCTGGGAGGATGTCAGGGAATGGCTCCTTCCCAGGGGAAACACTCTGGGTGGATCCTGGCTGCCTGGGCAGCACCCCTGGAATCCAGCAGTGCATCTCCAGGGCTGTGCTGGGGACACTGCTGAATCCCTGAGAACAGCAGCAGGACTCAGAGCTGTGGGATCATTGTGCTGAGTGGGAGAGACACTGTGGACACATCACTGAAGTGCTTGGTTTTGGTCTTAAATCATATTTGGGCATAACCTCCCCAGAGCCCACTGGGGACAGGATTTCATTGACCCCTGTTTGCACTCAGTCCTTGGAGAAGAAATGGCTTGAAAAGAGCAATTGGAAAAGGGCCAGGTGATAGGAAACAGCTCAGTGTTGCTGCCAGAACCCCTGTGGAGGGTTTCAGTGCTCTGGGGCCTCCTGTCCCCCCTGTGCCCCACTCTGGGCCCCTCTTTGTCCCCATTGCTGTGTCCCTGTAACGAGCCAGTGCCAGCTGAGCTGAACTCAGCCCTGTTGGCCCTACACATCTTTGTGGTTCCTGCCAGGGTGTCCCATGGCCATCTCACCCCATCCACACTGGAGTCCTGGGGTTTGATCCTCTCTGCTCCCTGTGCCACTCCCGTGGGTGTTCCCTGTCCCTGGCTGCTGGGGATGGGGACAGAGGTCCGGGGGCATGACAGGGCTGTGGTGCCCGTGTTGGTGCCATTGTTCTGGCTGAGGCCTGGCTGCTGCTGCTGAGCAAACCTCACAGTGACAGAGCTCTGGTCCCACATCCCAGCTTGGAAGGTGTCACTAACAGCTCTGGGCTACACCTCCACTGCAGCCAGAACACAGGAATTTTCTGTACATAAATATTTAAATACCTGTATTTTTTTGTATGACAGATTTATACAGTGTGTGCCATTACCTGCTGTGAAAAGTCTACAGCACCTATAAATTATTCTACTTTAATCACTTGCCATGAGATTGTTTTCTTATCTCTGTTGTATTACAAAGTTTTGAAAAGTTGCATATTTTTAAGTGTTGGCATTGAATCCCACAGCCTTCACTGGGAATTTTGTGCAGAAGACAAATGCCAGGTCAGTTCCTGATGTTTCTTCTGTTGCCAATTCTCTATTACTCCAGAGCTTGCCAAAAAGAGTCTAAAAGTAATAAAATAATAGCAAAAATACCAGTAATATGGACTTGACCCTGGACAGTGCTGAAATCCTGCTGCCTTGGGAGGCTATTTTTAAAAATTATTTCAGTGCAGAGATATGTAAATATATCTTTGTATTTTATGTTAATACATTCCTGTAATTTTCTTGCATGACAATTTTACCACATCACAGAATATTTAAGTTATGACAAGGTTGTGTTTTTGCAGACACTGTCAGAAGCCATTGCCCATGTGGAGTAATAAATGTGTATTTTTAACACGGCCAAGGATTTGGTGTCATTTCCAGGGTATTGAGATGCCTGAAAGCACGGGAGCATCCAAATGCTGGAATTCTGGAACCCAGCGGAATCCGGGTTGGTGGGACATGCCCAGCTGGCACAGAGCTGGGTGGGATGGGAGCTGGGGGATATTTCACTGCCATGAAGTGTCAGAATCAGGCTCTAAAAGGGAGCAGCTGGACCCTGGCGTGTCCGTGTTCCCCGTGCAGCATGCTGGGATTCCACAGGGAGGCTGTGTCTGCACACCAGGGTGCTGTCCATGGTGGGAGAGCACCTCGGTGAGGGTGAGACCCCCAGGTTTGGCCACTGGCCTGTCTCGAGTTTATAAAAATTATATTTGTGTGTCTCTGTTGCCAGCTGTTTACCATGACCCGAGAATGCGAAAGTCTTTTTCCTCCAGCCAGAGATTGAAGAACAGGTCACCAGGGACTCTTCTTATGTTTTCTTCATAGTTTTTCTATGAAATTCATAAATTTTCTTCTTTATTACTTCTTATCATTATATTCTGTTCCTGACTAGCAGAGCTCTTTCTGCAGGCCAGTTCAAGGCACAAAACCCCGAAATAACCCACCCACACAGAGTGGTATGTACATTTATACTACAATCCACGTAATCAGTATTTATAATACTTCTCCAATAACTATTATCCATATTAGAAGGTTCTATTCTAAACCAACCATAATGTGCCCTTCACTGCAGAACATGGAGCAGGTGAGGAAGAAGGTGGAAGCCCAAAAGCCACGTGGACTTCTCCATCTTGCCTTCACCTGCTCACCATCCTAAAACCCCATAAATCTAAAATTCTGCCCCTGTGATAAAACTCCACACTATTTTACTCTATAATACACACTCCTGAAAACTCTGCTTCATTCCAGAGCCTAAAAGCCCTTTTTCCATGAACAAAGGTTAAAAACGCTGTTTGTCAGAGATCTTAAAATCTCTTAAACATGCACAGAAATATTTCTCATCATTCCAGACTCCAACAGGCCTGGGACAGCTGTGCCCACACCATCCCCTGCTGCCTGCAGTGACCAGCGGGAGGCAGAGGTGGCAGAGGGCACAACAGCCACGCCTCACAGGGGTTTGGTATTTCCCCACACACAGCCTTGGATTTTGTATCTTAACCCAAATAAAAGCAGCCCTGGAAGTGTCAGGAGATCTCGGCTTTTTCTGTTTGATCCCACTCAGTGCAGGGATGATTTCTCTGGCTCGTAATGTGCTGCTCATTGGTTGCAGCACACATGCAGCTCCCAAAGCTGCTGCTCACTTCAAAGGAGCTGTGGAGGCTGAGATGAATCGATATCTGAGCCTGGACTCGTCCCCTCTGCACAGCTGGCACTGCCACTGGGATGTCTCTGGGGTGGCACTCTGGGTGTCCCCCAGGGGATGCACTGAGCCGGGCTGTTCACTCCAGGGGAAGGGTGAAGGTCCAGGAGAGGGCAGTTTCCCACACACAGCCCTAAATCCAGGGGAGGAGAAGCTGAGGGACTAAAATGCTCACAGCAGCCAGGAGAGCTCGGTGCCTGCCAGCCCTGTGCTGTCACCATTGTACCCAAACCGTGGGAAATGGAATTTGCATGGGACAAACAGGGAATGACCCTCCTGGGCTCATCAATCAGCTTCATCTTTCTTACCTGCTGCTGATCAAGGTGCTGGACTCGAGGGGAATCACAGAACCACAGAATTCTAGAATGGTCTGCATGAGAAGGGACATTAAAGCTGGTTCCACCCTCTGACACCTCCCACTGTCCCAGGCTGCTCCAGCCCCAATGTCCAGCCTGGCCTTGGGCACTGCCAGGGATCCAGGGGCAGCCCCAGCTGCTCTGGGCACCCTGTGCCAGGGCCTGCCCACCCTGCCAGGGAACAATTCCTGCCCCAAATCCCATCCATCCCTGCCCTCTGGCAGTGAGAAGCCATGCAACATAAAACTAATGAAAAACAGACACAGTGAGCATGGAAAGCCAGGGATAAGCACAGGGATAGTTCAGTGCCTGCCTGCCAGCTCATTTTCTTCTCAAGAAGCACTGCTGTCCTGCAGGGAATTGAGAGATCCATCCCTAAGGAGCCCTGCTGTGCAGGGAATCGAGGGGTCCATCCCTAAGGAGCACTGCTGTGCAGGGAATCGAGGGGTCCATCCCTAAGGAGCACTGCTGTCCTGCAGGGAATCGAGAGATCCATCCCTAAGGAGCCCTGCTGTGCAGGGAATCGAGAGATCCATCCCTAAGGAGCACTGCTGTCCTATAGGGAATTGAGGGGTCCATCCCTAAGGAGCACTGCTGTCCTACAGGGAATCGAGGGGTCCATCCCTAAGGAGCACTGCTGTGCAGGGAATTGAGAGATCCATCCCTAAGGAGCATTGCTGTCCTATAGGGAATCGAGGGGTCCATCCCTAAGAAGCATCGCTGTCCTACAGGGAATCGAGGGGTCCCTCTCCACTCCAGTCACGAGTGTGGGGACCTGGGGCTCCTCCATCGTGGCCGCGGTGCTGCAGAGCCAGGCATGTGCGTCAGCCAAGAACACGGAGCGTCTCCTCGGTGTCCCTGACCCAGAGCCTGCAGGAAAGCTGTCCAAAGGAATTAGGGCCAGCGACAGTGCGGGGACCATGGGGGAGGTGTTTGCTGGAGGCTCGGGCTCCATTAGCAGGCGGCTGCGGGACTCGGCTCAGCCTCTCCCGGCACCGGGAGAGCTGCGGAGATGCTGCTGGCTCTGATCCCTGCATTGGGAGGGGGCTGGGGCAGCTGTGCTGGCTCCGACAGCTCCCTGACACCGAGAACAAATGCAAAGCCTCCCTCCGAAAGGGAAGGGCTGGCAGCGTTAGAGCCTGGGGCTGGCACACAGGGTGGAGGGACCTGAACTGGGTGATGTGGGAGAGGGAACAGTCTCTGCTGGGTCCTCACTGGCCCAGGGGGCCTGGCACAAACCAGGGAAGAGGGACATTTACAGCACAGGGACCACAGAACCTCCTTTGCTGAGTGTTTGCAAGCTGGGGATGTTGGGCTGTCCCTGTCACCCCACAGATGTTGGGGTGATGGGGAGGTCACTGCCATCAGACTGTGACTTCTGTCTTTTCCATTCCTTATGGATTTCCCACTGCTGTAATTTAAGTTCTATTCAGGAAGAAAAGAGATAATAGAATCATAAATAGTTTGGGTTGGAAGAGACCTTAAAGCTCATCCCATTCCACTCCCTACCATGGCAGGGATGCCTTCCACTAGATGTTAATTGCCTGGGTGCAATTCCAGGGAAAATCAGAAAATCAACAAATGAAATTATC
This sequence comes from Certhia americana, assembly GCA_018697195.1. Classification (NCBI taxonomy): domain Eukaryota; kingdom Metazoa; phylum Chordata; class Aves; order Passeriformes; family Certhiidae; genus Certhia; species Certhia americana. The sequence continues at coordinate 564,759 of CM031862.1, forward strand.
TTAAAATTAAATATAAAACATCCAAATACATTCCCATATGCTTAATGCAGAAACTACTGCAGTATTAAGCTGTGAAATGTAGGTCACATCAAATAGTTAAAAAAAAAAAAAAACAACCTAACGCAAAATTAAATCCCTCCCTGGTTTACATTTGTGGGTTCATTCCTAATTCATGGATTCATGTATCTGGAGCTGCCATATGTGTGGTTCCAGCTCCCACTCACAAATTCTGCTTGTGCCAACACAACCCCTGCTCCCTTTCTTGTGCCTGGCTCAGTCAGAGCTGGAGATCCAAACGTGGCAATTCCTGGGGGAAATCGGTGTCTCCCAGACATGTCAGGATGTGTCACCAGCACTGGAGCCAGTGCGGGCCCAGGGGACACCAGCCCCCAGCCTGGAGCTGTGGGTTCACCTGCAAACCAAGGGGAAGCTGGGCCAAGGCCCCCAGCTTGGCTGAGGAGAAGGGTGGGACTCTGCCCACGCTGCACATGAGGAGCCTGTCCCCCCTCCAAAGGGAGCACAGGAATGGTACAAGCCTCATCCAGAAAAACTCAAAACAAGAAAACAACAGAATGGACTCGGGTGGATCAACCACTTCCACCATTTCGTGGTTTCCAACCAAGTTTATTCCAAGCAAGGAGCAGACAGGAACAGAAAGCCATTCCTGGAGGTACATGCATGGCTCTACAGCCAGAGGTTCAGTCTATGTACACACCTTTAAATATAATAACTGGGCTAGAATAATCGTTATAAAAAAGTGTGTTGCATGCACCTGGCCTCCAAACGAGCCCTGCTATTGGGTACTGGTCTCACACTCAGTTCTTGAAAAACTGTATAAATAACGTTTAAAAAACAAGGCTGACAGAAGGACACCGTCCCACGGCACAGCCGGGTCCTGGAGGGCCAGCACCACTCTGCCCCGGGACACGGGACACGGGACACGGTCTGGGGGTGGCTCTGGGAGCACGGCACTGACTGCAAACCATGGAAGTGCTCATCGGCTGGAAGGCCTTTGATGTGAGAGGGCAGTGGATGCTGCTGGGAAAGAGCGTGATCCAGCCTGGATGTGCCTTCATTTCCGCCCAGCCCCGGGGCCGTGGCGGTGCCGCATGCACAGGGAAGGGCTTTCCTAGAGCTAGCGGAGGAACACTGACAGAGAACCCGACTGGGAGCGCTACCTCAGGGACCACTCTACTTTCTACCTACGAGGGAAGGGCTCGCCTGTCCTCCTGTGTGGAGAGCGGCCAGCGGGCCCCTTCCCGGTATGACCCGGCATGGTCACTGGTGTGGGGACAGCGCCAGGACAGCGCCAGGACAGCGTCAGGACAGCGAGGTGATGTTGGACCTCCCACCCGGCGGGGCCATGATCTTCTGCGCCGTACGCCGGGCAATGTGGTCATCTGCCTGTGACCCTGGGGAGAGCAGAGAGCAAGGCAGTCCCACTGCTTTAAATGCCACAACCAGAAAACATTCCCTCAGGAAATAATGATAATTTCATTATATGTCGTTTTGGACACTCTACAAGCATAGCACAGTTTGGAATGGCTGTGTTTGCTTTAACTTCTTTCATTGTTCCTTCCTAGAATACTTATAAATTGCTTTCCTATAAATAAATTTTGTATATAATAAATTGTGGGGACAGGTAACATTTATCAAACAGTATGGGACCCGCCTGACCCAAGCAGCTAAAAAACCATAATGTAAGTAATTTTAGGGCAGAACTTTGGCTTTCCAAGCTCCTGACAGCTGCTGGGGAGGTTTCTGCAGAACGAATGATGCTGAATCACTGCCTGCTCTGGCTCCTGGAAACAGAGCCCCACCAGGCTTCGCGTGTTGACACAACTAGTGCAGAACATTCCAGAGCTTTCTGTGCTGCGCTTGGCCCCTCGGCTGCTGCCACAGGACGAACTGCTTTATTACTGAGCAGAACTGAAGCCTGCACCGCTCAGCCCTGCCCGGGGGCTCCCCCCAGCCCACCCTGGTGGTCCCCACGTACCGGACAGGCTGAAGCCGGACTGGTGCAGGTTGCGCACGGGCGGAGCCGTGGCCTTGGCGGCGCAGGGCGCGATGCGCGGTGTCACGCCGGGCGCCACGGCCTTGACGCTCGCCGGCACCTCGTGAACAGGCCCGTCGTACATCCCCCGGGGCACGCCGTGCACCTCGGCCAGCTGCACAGGGGGCACAGCGTCAGCCAGGGCCAGGGATGGGGGCAGGAGAGGGGGAACGGCCTCCAGCTGTGTCTGGGGAGATTCGGGCTGGATACGGGAATGCTGCTTCAAGGAAAGGGCTGCTCAGCCCTGGCACAGCTGTCCGGGGCAGGGGTGGAGTCCCCATCCCTGGGGGGATTTCAAAGCTGTGTGGATGTGGCACTTGGGGACATGGGGCAGTGGTGGCCTGGGCAGTGCAGGGAGAAGGGTTGGAATCCATGGTTTCAAAAGCACTTTCAGCCTGGCCTTGGACACACCTCCAGGGATGGGACATCTACACCTTCTGTGGATCCCATTCCCACCCTGCAAGGAGCTGGCACATCCCCATCCCGCCCTCCAAGGCACCCCAGACACACTGAGGCACACCAGACTTGGGGCTCCTGCCTCTGCAGGTAATTTGGGTTACTGATTCCTGCTCCGCCTTGGTGTAGGATGCAGAATTAGTGTCTGCAATAGCACAGGGAAAAGGGAAGGAGGATGGAGCTGTTAAGGAGCTCTTTACATATTTGCCTGTCTTTGTGTCTCTTTAAAAAGCTGTGCCAGCACACAGGAGGATTTATCTTACTGCATTTCTAGTACCCATGCCTTACCCCCCAACAGCTGCAGAGCAGACACTGGGAATACAGCAACAGAAACTCCTCTAGCACAGGTAGGAGAGGAATTCCTCCCTCTACCTCAATAAAAACAAAATAAAAAACCCAACTTCGGCTAGAAGTCATATTTTTGCTTTGTAAAATTGTAACAGGCTAATAAAACCATCATTATTAGCTCTAATACTAAGAATTCTTGACTGAGGTGTCAGGCAGGACAACACACAGAAAGAAATAGAATTAATAACATTCCTGCTGCTGTTGCAGGTTTGCCATCACAGCGGCCCCAATACACTAAAGCAGAGAGATTGTGATCAAAACAAGGGATTATGGCAAATAAAACTCTCCTTACCCTGTTTCTTGCCTTTATCCTTTTATAAACGAAGTCAGGGAATGTCTTCCTGGGGATGAAGCGACCCGAGCCCTGGGTGACACACAGATTTCCATCTTCAAGGACAACTCTTCCCTGACTTATGACCACAGTCGGGACCCCGTGGCACTCGGTGCCTTCAAATATGTTGTACTCCACGTTCTGGAAAATCAAACCCTGATATTCAGTGCCTGCAGGATTTAAGAGGAGGCCAACAATGCCCCCCATTTTTGTACACTGCTCCTCATGCATCATCAGTCAGAACTATCCCCTCATATTTCAAATAAGAAGAGTCCAATGGCAAGCAAACTGTGATGGAGAAAATAAAACCTTAGAATGAATCACATTAAACTACAGCAATAGTTTAATACTTTTATTAAATTATATTTATATTATTTATATTTATTTAAATTATAATTCAATATATTTTAAGATGTAATTTATAATTATTTAAATTATTATTTAAATTATTTATATATTCTTTATGGAATATTTAAATTATGTATTATATTAAGATTAATACCATTATATATTAAACAATAGCAATAGTTTAATACATATTAAACTATAACTAATACACATTGCAGTTTAGCAATAGTTCAATACTTCAGTTCAGCACTTATATTTTCCTAGTCCACAACAAATACACTGACCTTAAGATTTCCATACCAGATGCTAATTGCCTTGGAGAGGTCACTCAGTACCAATCCCACCCTTCACAGCAATAAAATAATATTTTCCTAGTATTTTTAATATTTCTAAATTTTAATATTTGATAATATAATAATAATTTATTAATATTTAAATATCTTTCTAGTATTTTTAAATACAAGGTCTTTCATCAGTTTGCCCACACAGACAACTCCTCCCCTGCTGAATGACATGATCTAACTAAGGACATGCATTGCTTTTTCCAGGTCTCCTCTGACTCTAAAACCAGCCCCAGGAAATGATTTCAAATCGATTTTACCAAGTGGTGGGTTTTTGCTGAGATGGTTTTCACAGCCTTGGGGTTCCACAGCACCAGGTCAGCGTCGGCGCCCACAGCCACGCGCCCCTTCCGGGGGTAGCAGTTAAAGATCTTGGCAGCGTTGGTGCTGGTCACAGCTACGAAATCATTCTCATCCATCTTCCCAGGGACCTGGGCAGGAGGGGAGGAGACATCCCAGATGGACACGGCCCCGTGCTGCCCGTGTCCCTGCCCATGCTGCCCTGGCTGTCCCACTGCGAGGAGCTGCTGACCCCACCCCTGTGTCCCTGAGGGTCTGCACTGTCACAGGGCTGTGCTTACAGGGGAAGGGGGAGGTGAGGATGAGCCTTGTCCTTGGGGGATAAAGGACAGGGGAGACAGGTTTTATTCTCCTTGCACTCCAAAGGTTGAAGTCTCTGAAAAACAGGACCTTCAGTGGTTGGCTCCAACTCCTGCACAGGCATCTCAGGATCACTGGAGAGGGTTAAGGACAGCCCAGTAAAGAAAGACTGGAAGTGGGCCTAACCAGTGCCATTTATCATCTTCACTGGTCATCTCAGGACAAGCTCTATTTTTCTTTGAACAAAGCCCACCTGAGAGAGGTTTCAGAGCAGCTTGGCTGCCAAGTTCCTGCAGTCTGCACAGGGACATCTGCTCTGTGGGACACAGGACAGAGCCCCACAGGGATGCTGCTGGCAGGGAAGTGTGCACAGGGTGCAGGGACACGGGCTGATGCCACCCTTGGATCACAGCCCTGCTGCCAGGCAGACACTGAGGTGACATGGAGATTTGTCTCCACTGCTGGGGCGTGGGGTGACCAGGCAGTTGGAAGCCATGTCCCACAGGAGAGACACCCTGTCCCCAGCCACCTCCCCAGGCCTCTGGTGAGCATGAGAGGACAGGAACACCTCATCACTCTTGGGAGAAAGTGCTGGAGAGCCTCCCTGTGACTGTGAGCGAGAGCAGAGGGTGGTCCCCACACAGCAGCCTTTGAAGACACCGTGAAGGCATCTGCGTGTCTCAGTCTCTCGTTAGCAGCTCTCTGAAGCTGCAGCAGTGTCTAGACAGTGTCACCCCTCTGGCTTGTCTGAATTAATGAGGTAGTGACAGCCCTGAGCACTGGCACAGCTCACGTGTGCTCCCAGCCCACTGCAGCACCTACCACACACTTCTCCCAGACTATCGACATCCTCTCCTCGATGCCGTTGGTGCCCTCGGGGATCAGGGTGAAGTTGTCCTTGCCCACGGCTTTCTGTGCAGTGCTGAAGGTGCAGTGGGCACTGCCAGTGACCTGCAGGTCCCCGCTGGGGAAAGGACAGGGTAGGGGTCAGCCAGGGGGGTACTGATGGCACCCCCAGGCTGGCAAAGCCCCCCCTTGCTGGGCAGACCATGGGGGCACCGATGGCTCGTGGGCTTCAGGCCCTACAGGCAACGCCAGTGCCATGAATGGCACCCAGGTGGGTGTGCCCAGGTGCCCGTGGGACTCTGATGCCTTCTGGAGGCTGACCTGGATCAGAGACTGGAGAGGGCAAGAGGATAAAGCAGGGATTTATTAAAAGGTCTCAGTGGGCACACTTGGGCTGCACAAGAGTCCAGCTGGACCACACCCAAGATGCCCCCAAAATGGACCACTGGTCACGAGGTCTCACACTTTGATAAGTTCTGGTCCATCAGTATTAGAATCAATTGTCCAATTCCAGCTCCAGGTTAGGAAGCTCCATCCTCCTTGGTTTTCCTTCTCACTTCATCATTGTTTTCATTCTTGGGCCTGAAAGCTGTCCTTGGTATCAAACTAGAGAAGGAATTGTTTTGTCTGCCTACTCTGTGAAGAGGGCACTTAATATGAAACCTAAACTACCCACCAAAACAGCACAGAGTCTAAAAAATACAACAGTTAAAACTTAAGGCATCAAGACGGGCCCCACCTGGAGAGCAGAGTGCTGAGGTGATCCGGCGTGCTGGGGTCGGGGCTGACAGGGGGGGACGTGACAAAGGCAGCAGCTTTGGCCCAGTTCTTGCTCCAGTAGTGGGAGCCATCGGTGCCCAGGCTGGCGGTGATGGGCTCCCCGTACACCACAGCACCTGTGGAGCAGTGTGAGTGTGGCTGTGAGGCACGGACACGGCCCTGCCGTAATCACACATGACACTGCCACTTGGGTCAGCGTTCCCAGCACTTCAGAGTCTCGCTAATCCTTTAGATTATCTCAGATGACTGGGAGACACTGTCAAAGCAAGTTCTGGATCTGTCTGTCCTCTCCTTAACACCAGGCACGCACTCCTACAAGCTGCCAGCCCTTCCTTTACACCAAACCTGTGTCTGTCTGGCAGCCACCAGGCTGGGGGAAGCTGTCACTGTGCTGCCTCTTCCACCCCCTCCCCACAGGATTGATCCCAGCCCTTCCCACTCCACCCCCAGCCAGAATTTGGAGCTTGCTCCACATCTGTGTTTTATTCAGTTCACACCAAAGGATCACAAGTGGATTATTCCCCATTCCTCAGCTGTGTCTGCCAACGTGGAAGTGTCACAATTTCCAACACATCCCTTCCAACCTTCCCAGCTCCAAGCAATTAGCTGTGACAGGCACACCCTACCATGGAAACCAGCACGAGCCTCAGTGCCCTGAGAGTGTGGGGGAGATCAGAAGATAAGGACTGCTCAGACCTCACAGCTGGGATGAGATTCCTGGCTGGATTTAGAGGCTCAGTGATTGCCTGTGCTGGCCAGCACGTTACCTTTCCTCTTTGCCTGAGCCAGGACATCTGCAGCACCCCTGCTCATGACCTTGGTGACGTAGAGGGGGCAGTTGGCCTGCCTGGCAATGGTGATGGCACGGAACACAGCCTCTGCCTCCACCTGCAGGCACAAGAACACGACTCAGGAGTCCCAGGACTCAGCTGTCCCAGGACTCAGCTGTCCCTGGATTCATCTGTCCCAGGACACAGCTGTCCCTGGACTCAGCTGTCCCAGGACTCAGCTGTCCCTGGACTCAGCTGTCCCAGGACTCAGCTGTCCCAGGACTCAGCTGTCCCTGGACACAGCTGTCCCATCCCCTCTGCACAGCAGGCCCCAGAGCTCAGTGCCAGGGCTGGCTGTGTTACCTCCTCGGGCCGGCTCAGGACGTGCCCCTCTGGCCCTGTAATCCCCAGCTCCAGCAGCCTCTTCTGCTCCTGGGGGGAAGGAGAGAGAGAGTCAGTGATGGGCACAGCCCCCCGGAGCACCACAGGACACAGCACACCTAGTTCAGAGCCACCTGAGGGTGGGGGACAAGACATGAACCCACCCGAGCAGGTGGGTGATGGGACACTCTCCTGGGACATGCCACTCACCGTGGGGCCACTTCCCAGAGACCTGTCCTGTGCTGCAGAAATGCTCCTGCATGGGAGCTGCTGTGTCCCAGCAGCACCTCTGGACCTTCCCACCCCTCCAACCCAGGGGACTCACACCCATCACAGCTCATGCTGAGGCTGCCCCAGCCCTGGCTACAGCAAAGGCAGAGGGGCTTCCAGCACCTGAGCCTGCTGGAGCTGCTCAGGAGCCCCCAGAGGAGGCAGGGATGGGCACAGGGCTGTGAGACTGGCACTGGAGTGCAGCAAGTGCCACCTCTCCCAAACATTCCTGTCCCTTTGCACTTCTCCATGTGGCATGGAGGAAAGGCAGCCTGCGGTGCCAGATGCTGAGATGAGCTCTGGGATGTCCCAGGTCACTCATGTGGCATCTGAACACAGATGTCCAGCACAAACCCCACCCTGTCCCCTCTGCACTGCTCTGTATCATGTAACCTCCCAGTCAGCTGGCACTAATGCAAGGATGTTATCCAACCCCACGGAGCAGATCCCACAGGGTCCTTTAAAGCAGCCTGCTCTTAGAGGGTGTTTATTTGTCTGTATTCTTGTCACAGATCTCCTCCAAGCTTGTCCCCAGGGCTCAAGTGTCACCAAGCTGGCAGCTCTACAGAAACACTGCTGCAGCTCTGATCTGCCTGGGGTCACGTTTGGCTCCACAGCCAGCTGAGGAACAGTTTCCAGCTAAAATCCCAGGAGGTGGGAATTAGCCTCTATCCTGTTTGTTCAAATAAACCCTTTTGAAGGATTGGATCTGGCTTTCAGCTCAGCCTTCCTCCCACGCCACTGAATGCTGGTGTGACTGTGAGCTAAAGAACTGCCAGTCTAACTGTAATGTGTATCTGACTGAGGCTGGAGCCAAGACTGTCTTCAGGTAAAAAGGAAAATTAAGCCCAAGAGCAGAGGCTGCAGCACCAAGGAATTCCCAAGTGCTGATGGTGGAGTTAAATACTGCCAATGTCATGGACATTACTGTAAAAACTGCAAACCTCCTGATTTTTTCAAGTAATCCAAACTCCTAAACATGACAGATAATGGGGAAAAGCATCACTTAAGGCAGCCAGTCATCCCTTAGGAACCCCCAGAGTGCTTTTTGGGAACCCGAGCACATGTAAAGATCCATGGGGACACTGATGATTCCACAGGACACCCTGATCCTCCTGCACATTCCTCTGCCTGCACACACTGCTACACAGGGTGCTGTTCCCTCCAAGACTTTGGGGCACCAGCTCCCTGGGCAGGGACAGGGTCAGGGGCAGGGACAGGGACAGGGACAGGGACAGGGGCAGGGACAGGGGCAGGGACAGGGACAGGGACAGGGGCAGGGACAGGGGCAGGGACAGGGACAGGGACAGGGACAGGGACAGGGACAGGGACAGGGGCAGGGGCAGGGACAGGGACAGGGACAGGGACAGGG
>CM031862.1:581824-601445 GCA_018697195.1 Certhia americana
CCGTCAGGACCGGGAGGAGAACAGCGGACGGTCCCCGCTCGCCCTCCCGGTGCGGTCTCAGCCAGGCCGTCTCCCAGATGGTGGCCCGTCCCCGGCTCGGGTCCCGTTACCTGCCGGCAGCCGTCGGGCAGGCAGCCGGAGCTGTCGGGCGGCAGCGCTTTCGGCCGCGGCGGGGCCGGGGTTCAGGGAGAGTCGGGGCTTGCGTTTTCGGTCCCGGCGGGTGCGCGGCGTGTCCCCCCGACGGGGTGTTGCTGTCCCGGAGGCGGCGAGCGTAGGCGAAGTCAGCGTCTTGTTGTCGAAGGCATCCTCCACGCGTGGCAGAACATCCCTACGCGCTTCCTGCCGCGGCCTGGGGGCTGCCCGCGCCCAGCCCACGCAAAAACAGGGCGCGGCAGAGACTCCTCCTGCCGCCCCGCATGGACGGCCGGCACCCTGCTCTGGAGCCTCCCCCGCTGCCGCTGCGTCCCGCAGCCGCTCACCATGCGGTAGGAGCCGCGTTAAAGGGTCCGCTTCCTTTTGTTTTTTTAAAGGACCCCCCCGCTCCGCCGGTGCCCAATCCACCGTGCCCGTCCCCAAGTAGGGACCGGGCCTGGTGACATCTCCCAGCGCCTGTGATGGCAGAGACAGCGAAGGGGTTGGCTGCCCCGAGGGATTGGCTGTGAAACGCCCCCCTCGCTCGAGCTTTCCCGGTTGTCACAGTCGGCATTCCCCATCCCCTCAACCCCCAAACCACTTCGTCATTGAAGGTTGAAAACAGATCTTTTTAATTAAAAAAGTTGACCCCCCCCCCCCCCAGTAATTTATATATTTTACAAAGGAATTAGAAAGTCTCTCGATATTATCCATAGGAACACAATACAAAAATATCTTGTAAAATTCTTCTAGTCGATCCGCTCCAGCCCCTGATTTTGGGCTGTCGGTTGCTGCCGCAGCACTGAACCAAGTTCTGTATTTTGTGTATATGATTCTGCCAGTAGGATTAGAGGACCCACGGGTTAAGGGCGCCAGCCTGTGGACCAAAAACCCTCCGTATCTCTGCGTTACGTTTGCATAAGTTACAATAGGTCCCTTTTATAAAAATGTACAGCACATCATACAGGGTTTAATACACATATTCAACGGCGATTTCCGGAGTCGAAGCTAAATCTCTTCTGCGTGAAGGGATAGCCGTCGTCGGTCCCAGGGGCGTTTATTCTCCTACCTGGTCAGGAATTCTGTCCACAAAGCCATGTAAGGGCACTCAAGGAATCACTGAGGGGTTACAGAGATTAAGAGACGAATACTGAAATAACAGCACATCCTCCAGCAGCTTGAACAACAAGTCCACACCTGACACACACACACACATGAGTTGATGTTTGGGGCAAGGGCTGGCCCGTGGCTCGTATGCACACACACGGGCAAGGAGGGGCTTGCAGGAACACCCCAGCGTGGAAGGCCCCACCCCCCCCCACAGGCTCCCGGGGCTCTAGAGAGATGTTTCCCTAAGGAGCATTACAGGGGGCCAGACGCGAGGAGACAGCAGCCAGGAGGCTGACATGGCTCAGCCGTGCTCGTGCAGGAACAAACTCCTGGACAGAGCCTAGCCCAGCTTTGGGCCACAAACCTCTTCACTCAAAGCTGAGCCCAGCTTTGGGCCACAAAACTCCTCACTCAGAAGCTGAGCCCGGCTTTGGGCCACCAAAAATCTTTCACTCAAAGCTGAGCCCAGCTTGGGCCACCAAAAACCCTCAATCGAGATGAGCACAGCTTTGGGCACCAAAAACTGATTTCACCACAAATCTGAGCCCAGCTTGGGCCACCAAGACCTCTCACACAGAGCCCAGCCCAGCTTGGGGCAACCAAAATCTCACACAGAGCCCCAGATCAGCTTTGGCTTACCAAAAACTCCCACACAGAGCCCATCTCGGCTCTGCACCCCAAAACTACTCACACAGAGCCCATCTCGGCTCTGCACCACCAAAACTCCTCACACAGAGCCCAGCCCAGCCCCGGGCCAGCATCACTCCTCCCAGAGCCCGGGGGATGCGGGCAGCGAGCAGAACCAGCGGGATCCCTTCCGAGGGAGCACAGGGATGGCAATCTCCTGTCTGTGCATTTAACCGGAGGAAACAGCTCGGAAAACATTCTTTGAGCCATTTTTTCTTTCCTATGTACACAACTTCATACATATTTATAGTGACATATAGATAAGCACGATCCCTTATTTACACACAGACCTGTCCTGTACAATTGGCGTTGTACTTAAAACCCCCGGGATTAAGGAAAATAACAGAACTGATATTTGAGACACATGGAAACACCTGGCAAGAGCACGTCCTGAATGAAGAGCCATGAGATGGACTCAAGCCGCTCCCTAACGTGCCCTTTGTCACCTCAGCCACCACCTGCAGGGCTTCCAGTAAATACAGTGTTTTAAGACATGAAGTATTTCAGTAGAACTCAAAATGGACCCGTTCCAGGTGGGAAATGCAGAAGCCAAAATGCAGCTCGTCCCAAAATCCCAGCACTGGTGTTGGTATCTGGTAGAATCAGAGCTTGTTAAATCAATTCCACGATAGAATCATATGCTGACACCAAAATCCACAACCTTGGCCTTAAAACATCGCATCCCTTCAGTTCAAATATCACACTTCTCTGACCCACTCACTTCCTTCTGTTTCTGCAGCTGAGCTCCCTGTGCTGGGTTAAAGCATGGTCGATGTATGAGTGCAGGAAGAGGTTGAAGAATTTCAGTATCAAGGGGTTTCCTTCACAGCGTTATAAACTCCAGTGGCACAGGTACCTACAGAATAAAACAAACACAAGGTTTTAACTACAGCTGTGGTCCTCTCCTCCACATGGGATTTTTAATCCCCAAATTTATAACATTTCCATTCTGTAGGTTGTGCTGGGTTGTGTTAAGCAGCTCTCAGGTAAGTCTAAGTTGGAGTAGCCTTAGCCAGTTACTGAGTTTCCCCTGAAAGAAAAGAGATCATTTATTAAATATTAAACGCATTGTTTTCTCTAGGTTGTGCCATGCACCAGATTATTCCTTTTCCTTAAGCAATACTCCCCTAACAGTTTTGGGTGACACTCACAATAGGGTGATGATAGTGATGAATGACGAATTTCAAATTGGCCTCATCTGACAAACTCGGAGAGGATGAATCAATAACCACGGAGACAAATTCCTTCTCCATGTTCCGTGTTCCCTTCTCCCCAGCAGCCCCTCCCTGGCGCAGCCCCTGCACTGAGCGGGGAAAGGGTTAACCCTTCCCAGCCCGGCCTTAGGAACAGACCCTAAACCCCAGCCGTGGGCAGGGACACCTCCAGCTGCCCAGGTCCTGCAGCTCGGGCGGCTCCTCTGTCCCCCCTGAGCAGGGGATGCTGCAGAGCCTCAAGGATTTCCGAAGCGATTCCTGAAAAGAGACCGAGAAGAGAAGGACAGGAAAGGAACCGAGAGTATCTAGGACGGGATTTTCCAGATGCCGCTTTGCTTTTACTGCCCTGCCTGTCAGCGCTCGGGGCCGTCACAGCGCGTTTGGTGCCGGAGCGCTGCCACCGCCGCCGGCACTCAGCGCTGCCCGGGGCTGGCTGCGGCTGCGAGGCCTCGCAAAAGGCACAGTTACCCCTCCCTCACCCCACCGCCTCCCGCCAAAGACGGGGAATTGCTCCAGAAAGCCGAAAAAATGGGACAAAAGCATTTCCAAAATGGTAACGGACGGAGCGCTAATGTTTGTGCTTCTGAGCATCCATGGCTTGTGGAAAACAGCGGCTTTGCTGAATAGAACAATGCAATTCCTCAAAGATTATGGATCAAATTTCATGTGAGAAAGGAAGCACAAAGCCCCAGACTGGTTTGGGTGGGCAGCTTTGACCCCAAATCCCACCCAGTGTCCCCCCTGCCATGGCAGGCACACCTTCCACTGTCCCAGGCTGCTCCAGCCCCAGTGTCCTGAGGCACTGCCAGGGATCCAGGGACAGCCCCAGCTGCTCTGGGCACCCTGTGCCAGGGCCTGCCCACCCTCACTGGGAAGAATTTCCATCCAATACCCCATCTTCCATATATCTGAGCTAAATTACCCCTGTTTCAGTTTGAACCCATTACTCCTTGTCCTGCCATGGCACCTTCATCAGCACAGCCTCTTACCAAGGCTGCAATGGAAGGAGATACATATTTACACACTCATCCTTATCTATATATATATTTTTACATGCCTATTTATATATATATATATATATTTATATATATCACAAGGAACCATATGGCTGAAAGAGGCACCCGACAGCATCCTGGGCTGCTGGGAAAAGGTGGGACATGTTTGGGGAGTCAGGAAAAGGCACCAGAACCAGCAGGTAGGACTTGGACTGGCCAAGTTACTGCCTCACAGAGCCCCTAAAGCAGAGTTACCAAGCAGGGGAAGAGATGCTGAAGGTGTCTCTAAGGCAACTCACCCCTCTCTCCTGAAGAGGAGTCTGCCTGCATGGACCTGAGGTTCTCCATTAACTGCTAAACTTGAATCCAGCCTGGAATCCAGCTTGGGGCACAGCCTGGGACCCCAGGTGTCAGTGAGACTGTAAATCAGTGCTCTGGGACCCAGGAGGGGTCAGAGAGCCCTGGCACAAACACTGTGGCCTTGGGGGCTGGATCCCATCCTCACCCACACCCCACCAGGCCCCCGAAGGTGGGAAATGCAGAACCTCTCATCTTCCCAGTCATGGTGCACGTTGAGAATGACCAGGTGGAATTTCAGGTCCATGTAAAGAACAATGGGCTCTACACTTGGCTTCCTTGCCCTTCCCCTTCCTCTCCCACTGGATTCACACGAGGGTGTTCATGGCATATTCACCCCCTCCTGTGCACACAGATCTGAATACAATTGCAAATAACCCACTGGGATCTACTGCAGGGGCCCAGAGAACAGGAAGATGAGAAATCATCAGCAGAATAAAATACAGACGGGAGTTCTTCACCATCTAAAACCAGTGGCCATTTAGTTCCAAGAGGTTCCACAGAAAAGGGAACATTTGACGTCAGGGAAGAAGATGGGGCAGGTCCCTGGGGAAGAAGAGGAAGCTCTTCTTTCTTTTCCCCTTTTTCCTGGTGAGAAAGGGGAAACTCTGCTGGCTGCAGTGAAGCAGCCAAAGACCAGGGTAAGAACAGCCAATGGATCTTTCAATGCTTACACAAATCTCAGCTGCACCTCTGGCTTTGACAAAGGGCACCTTCTTTTTTAAGATGCTTTTTCTTAACACCTGCCTTTGTGAGCAGGATGAGGGGATGAACACACTCGGGCAATTCCCTAAGGAGTCTCTGCATGCATTCAGATTCTTGATTGCATTTCAGGCCACAGTCCCATGGGTTTTGTGGCTGGAGCATGAGCTACTAGCCCTGAGAACCTCAGCAACCAGCAGCCCCTCACTGTCCACTTCATTTGTTATTTAATTCCTCATTTTCAATTTACTAATGAAGAGCACTGTTTCACAGGACATCCCAGTGAACATGCCCATGGTGTGTATTGTTCCTGTCTGCACTGACCTGGAAAATTCTGGGGTTTTCCTGTCTTAAACCAGTCCAATTTGCCAGTGGAAGGTTCCCGACCTTGTCCATTCATGCTGACAAACGCTGCCAGCGTAGCTGAGCAGAGGAGCTCCCCCCGAGCACAAAAGCATTTCACCTCATTACTATTCATAGACTGGAACCTGAACTGCTGTTCCCGGACCCCCTCCAGCAGCTCCAGGAGCCCGGGGAGAGGCTGGGGCTGAGCTGGGGATGCTGGGCAGCACCGCCAGCGCTGCTGTGCCAGGTGGGCACTGCCAGGGGACAGCCAGCACGTCTGCTTTGAACCACACAGTCTGATTTGAACCATTCCTGCTCCCTTCCCTGCACAGACTCATGCCATGAGTGACCCAAGGTGGGGCAGGGCTGTGCTCTGGCACTGGCATCACCTCCCGTGCTGGAAGAGGAACCCGGTGGCTCTGTCCCCTCAGTCAGGCTCTGCCCGTGCTCCCCCCACGGAGAGGGGGGAATTCTGACACAGACATGCTGCAAACTGCTTCTGCTGCAGCAGAAAGCAGGGCTGCTCCCCTGAGGCCTAATAGCAGGGGTTTAAAAAGCTGTTTCCTTCCATTACAAATCATTTACTGGGATAAAATCTCGGTACCAATCATTTTACACACACACATCAGTGGGATCAGATCAGCAGGATCAGTTCAGCAGCCAGTGCCAGGTCAGGCCGAGCAGGTGGAGCTGAGGCAGGGAATGCAGGGAATGCAGGAATGCAGGGAACGAAGGGAACGAAGGGAACGAAGGGAACGAAGGGAACGAAGGGAACGAAGGGAATGAAGGGAATGCAGGGAATGCAGGGAATGCAGGGAATGCAGGGATGCAGGGAATGAAGGGATGCAGGGAATGAAGGGATGCAGGGAATGCAGGGAATGCAGGCTGACACCTCGGCCTCCCCTGCACCTGCTGCTGGGAAAGGCACCGGGGTGACACCAGGGGACACTGTCCCTGTTCCCACCCCACAGGGACACGAGGCTCTGGGGGAAGGGAGCACTCCATCCTGCTGGGACATCCTGCCCGTGCCCACACCACCCCACCACAGCAGCTTTTGGGGAACACAGCGGCAGGGACCCGCTCAGAACCTGGCACTTTCTGAATTTACAGCCTTAGAAATGTGGCTTTAATTTGAATTTGTATTTCACAATCCCCTGGCACGACCAGCTCAGCGCTGCCCAGGCTGTCCCCTCCCCGCGGTGACAGTGACAGCTGACACTCCAATCACCAATTTGCTGTCCCGGGGGTGTTTACAGCATCCTTGTTTATAACAAGGAGCAAAGTGCCCCCGGGGCAGCTGTTTTCAGAAAAAGCCATTGACAGAACAGCATTTCCTCATCTGCCTCTGCAGATCTGCACGAGGCCACAGCAGCCTCAGTGACAGTGACAGGATCTCCTTTCCTGGGAAGGTTTCTCTGGCATTTCTGCTGCAAGTGCAGGGGCCATTCACACAAACATTCATTTACAAACAGCATGCATTCTTTTAAAAAAAGAGAACTTTATGCTAGATTTTTCCAGCTGAATAATTCTTCAGGTTAACACTGAGTTTGGTAAACCATAGGAATGTGTTTCCTTATTACTCAGCAAGACACAAATTGAGGGGGAGACCCTTTCAGCTGTGATGAGAACTGAAGCTGCTCTGCCCAGGAGTGCTTTGGGGAATGAAAGGTGAAATGAAGGATTACCTTCAAAACCAGCTCGGTGGATCAGGCTTTTACCCTGCCAGTCCCAGAGTCAGGCAGAGTTTTCTTTCTGAGAACAAAGTGAGGATGGAAGGCGCCGAGGTCTTGAGGGGGAAGCACACAGGATGGCAAATAGCTGCTGCTGCTGCACAGATTCACCCTCCAAAAAACCTCTTCTCTACCTCCCCCAGGAAGAATCCCCTATAAATGATCCAAGGGAAGGCTGGATGGGGCTTGGAGCAGCCTGGGATGTTTGGAGGTGTCACCTTGCAAGGTGACACGACCTTGCAAGTCCCTCAAACCCAAACCATCCCGGGATTGTGTGCTGTGTGTGATACCCCTACAGCAGCACACGAGTGGGAGGGTTTTGGTTGTAGAGAGGGAAAATGAAAGGCTGCTCCCACATCCTGCCCTCAGAAGGTGCCCAGGAAGCACAACCTAAATTTCCTGCTGTAACAAACCAGATGTTGTGCTCAGAAGGAAAAGCCCAGCTGCTCTGTGTCAGTGTTTTCCCCTGGGATTTGGCAACAGCAGGCTGTGCACAGGCAGAGCTGTCTGGGGTCAGCAGTGGGATGGGCGAGCTCCCAGCCCTGCTCAGCCCTGGCTGGAGCCTCCTTCAGCACTCCTGCTCCGGGGCATCCCCCTCATCCTGCCTCAGCCCTAAATTCAGACTGACACTGTCATTTCCGAGCTTTTCAGTCTGCAGCAGCCCCTGAGACAGCGGGGCAGACACGCCGTGCCAGGAGACACCCCACGCTTTTATACAAAGTGACAATTATTAACCCTCTGGAAACCTCCTCATCGCTGCAGAGCGCGATCCTGCTCCTCACCGAGGGAGAAACCCGCAGGATCCAGAGCCCAGGAAAAGCAGGAAAAGCTTTGGAGTCGATCCCTCCGTGCCTTTGCTCCATGGGAATCTCCTTGGCAGTCTGAATTTCCCCCGCACTTCACTTTAAACCAGGATGTTTGGGGTCACCCCGCGCAGCAAAGACTCCCAATTAGCATGATGGATTATTAATTAGCTGGAGCTCATTAGTGAAGGAGTCCTTTCCAGAGCTCCTGAGCGCTGTTCCAGCAATTTCAGCTCCTCACAGCCCTTCTGTAAGGAAACCCCAAAACCCCAAACCCTGCCGACAGCAGGAGCACCCCAGGAACGCAGAACAATTCACCTGCTGTTCAATGGAGCAGAATGAAAGAAAAGGAATTCCCTACAAAAATGAGAGGGGGCTCAGGGGACAGCTCCTGCTCCTCTGGGGAGGGAAATGCCCCTTGTCCCACCACCCCAGCAATCAGGTTAAATAAAAACAGCAGGCTCTGAACTCTTGAAACTGGTATTTCTAATTGCTGCCTGTAGTAGCAAATGTGTTATATATTTGTAATTAAAAATATTAATAATTTCTAGTTTAAAATTTTATATTATATATATTACTATGTAATATATTAAAATATCTATTTTGTATTTTATTAAAAATTTCTATTTTATATTAAAAATCTAAGAATTTCTAAAGAGAATTTATATTGGTGTAAGAAATACAAGGATTAGAGAGGATCTGAAAATCCATGGGTCCACCATGAAGCTAAAACTGGCTTGCTGCTGGTGACCATCAGTGGCATTTTGGGGGACAGGCGTGTCCCCAAGAGCCCAGAGCAGGCTCAGCTCCACAGACAGCAGGTAAACACAGCAGCCTGCTTTTACAAACCTGCAAAACACACTGGCCTGAGGGGAAGGGACTGCAGAGACCACGGACCTCTGCCAGGCTGCTTCCCCCATCCTGCTGGCACTGGAAAACTGAAAACAATAATTTAATATTATTTATCCCAGCCCGTTCCAGACGTTATTTCCTTCAAATGAACAAATATCAAATGGAGCTATAATAAATGCCAGGGGGTTTAATTGAACTAAGATAATCAGGGCAAAAAATATGGATGTTCAAGCCTCTTCTACAAATGTAAGAGTTAATAACTATGAAAAATTTCTCTTAGGTAACTGAGAACTTATTTATCTGGACACAGGGAAGTGCTACCTACTCCTGTGAGTCTCCAGGCTCCAAAACTAAAAAATAGCTAAAATACCATCCTAAACCTGCTGGAGACAATCAAATGCCTGTAAAGCAGCATTCTCCAGGAATCAATTCCCAGTTCCCTCTGGCTGCAGCCCCTGCAGTGGGGTCTCTGCTGTTGGGGTCACCCACCACCCCTACCTGGGCACTGCCCACTTTGACCCACGGCAGAACTTCATCTTGCAGCAGAATTACAATTAATTAATTGCATTTAATGCATAATCCAATTAATGCATGAATTTGGCACGTTCCTATAAAACCTGTGCAGCTGCAGCTTTCTCTGCTGCTCTGCCAATCATGTTTATGTGCCAAATAACTCATTATCAGCACAAATTTGAAAAAGAGCGAGTGAAATTGTGGATTAAAATACTTTTCTGATTACTCTTTGTCTTCCCTATGCAAAATGAAAAATATTTTGATCTCCTGCATTTAAAATGTGTTTTTAAAAGCAGCATGACTGCTTGCTGTCCGTACTAATCTATCAGTGCATTTAATTCCCTCCCAAATAACTTTGTGTTAAGTGACACCATTGATCTAAAACATAAAGCCAGCATTTGTTATTATATCACACTGGAATTTAACACCTCAATTACTGCAGTAAAATAGCAGTAACTAAATAATGTTTACATATAATTTCAATACCAAATTCAGCATTTTCTCTGCTATCACGTGAAGTATTTTAACCTGAGTGAGAGAGACCAGCAGGTGAGGGAGTTCCAGACTGTCAGGATAAAAGGGTTTTACAGCTCAGCCCATCTTACCTGCCTGGAGCTCTGATCCCTTCCTGCCCCGTGCTCCCAGGGAATGGGTGCTGTGGGACCTTGGCTGCTGACAGCACCTGGTTCCTGGCCTTGTCCCTTGTTCCTGGCCTTGTCCCACAGCCCCACATTTCTGTGCTGGGCTGTGGATCCCACGTGGTCAATCATACTCTGGAATTTCTTCTGGATTTTCCCCCTCTTCACCTGTTTTTCTGGAGGGTTCTTTTCCCTTCCTGGTTCCTGTCCCAGCCTCCCAGGCTCGGGCTCTGTGGGATTTGTGCTCCCTTTCCCCAAGGTGAGGACATTTTCCAGGTGACAACATCTTCCAGGTGACAACATCTCCTCACTCTCGCTGCCTCTCCCAGCCCAGTGCACGTGGATCAGGGATAAGCTGGTTTAGTTTCACTCTTTTCCAGGTTGAGTTTTTTGCTGGGACAGTGTTAAGCCTTTTGCCATTGTTCAGGGACAGCCAATTATAAATTTTTCTCATCATGGTTTACTGACTTACGAAAAAATTGGAAAAAACATAGGAAAAAAAATTTAAAAAAAAAATTACAGCTTGATTTCCTGAATGCAGCTTCATATTTTTTCCTAAAACTGGGCTCATGGGATATTCAACAAATCATGGGACATAATCTGTGTAATGAAGAAATACCTTGGAAGAAACCCCTTCATTTTCATTCATATTCATCATTTTCATTCGTATTCATCATTTTCATTCATGCTCATCTTTTCATGAGCTACTCCTCTGCAAAGCCTCCTAAAAATCTCCTTTCAAGACAGATTTTGCAGAACTGTGGATAACAAACGTGAGTGCGTGGCATACAAACAGGAACACGGGCACTTCTACACAGAAGCAATTTGCCACCTGCTTAGCAGGGAACCAGAATAAATTCAGTGTATCTGAATCAGTGATGGTGCTCCTGTCAGAGCCCCTGGGGGCTGGTCCAGCAGCAGGGCTGGCACTCAGGGAGCAGCAGAGTTCTTGGCTCTCCTTGCCAGCTCAGTTCAGTCCTCTCCAAACCTCGGGGGTTTCAGGGCTGCAGGGATTCCCACACAGCCCTGCTCAGCCCCACTGGAAGTCCCACAGCCTGCACCTCCCGTAGCCAGCAGCAAGGAACGGGGCAGATCCGGGGAGGGGGAAAGGGCAAAGTCTCAGTGTGGGTCAGGGGAAGCAGGGCTGTCCCTCTGGGGAGCACAGCAGGAGCAGCTGGAGTGGCCTCAGGGGGCTGAAAGGAGAGAGAGAAAAACAGGAGTCAAAGAAAAACCCACCTGGGCAAAGCCAGTGTCCATAGAACCTCTGCGAGGTTCTGTTTTTAATTATCTGCTGGATTGTGTGACTGATAAAATAGGATTTGTGACACATTCCATTTCTGTTGTTAGTGGGGAGCGTTTCCCTCCATGCCATGGTCACTTCTGGCAGCACACAGAGAAATATTCTGTGGCAATTTCTCCCCTCTTTACCTGAGAAAAAGAGATTCAGGGAGTCCCTGGGGCCCTATGGCACAATGCCTGGAGGGACACACCCTGATCAATGCCAGGTTCCCCCAAACCCACCTGGCTGCTGTCCTGGAGGCAGGACAGGCTCTGTGGCTCTGCAGGGAGAGGGGTTGAGGGTTTCCATGGATTTCCAGCACAGACCAGCTGGAGCAACCCCTGCTGCAGTCAGAGGAATCACCACCCCACGCTGGGTGTTTTCCCTGGCTTGCTAGAGGTTTCCTTACTTTTAAGCCTGCTTAATTTTTCTTTGTCCTTCCCTCTAAAGAAGGAAATTTTCTTTGACAAGGTTTTGCCTGCTGACATCCAGGTTTCAGAGTTTTTTAAAGGATTTGGAGGTTTCCATTTTTGGGTTCTCTGGGATGCCCAAGAGACCATTCAATGCTGCTGATACAGCAAGAGGAAGGTTCTGATGCTTTATGAGAAGAGGAGAGAGCAGAGGAGACTCGAGGGCTTACCTTGTGCACGTGGCCTGAAGGGCTATGACCAAAGAATGAAAGCTAAAGAGAAAAATAAAAACAAAAATAAAAACTGAAAAGGGGAGAGAAGAGAGGAAAAAATGGAAGAGAAGAAAGAGATTAAGAGTTTACAGTGTGTTTAACTGAGAAATAAGCTGTGGTTACAGACAGAGTGCAACAAAACTCTCAGGTGAGAAGAAATATGGAGTGTGAAGTAAAGTCTGAGTGCTCGGGGCTTGGCTTGGCTCACGAGAGCTCCTGTGTCCCTTGGGCTGGTGACAGTGATCCCCTGCCCCTCTGAGCCCAGCCAGCCACAGGCTTAGGGGAATGGGAGGGAAACAGAAGCTGGATTCTTCTGACACCTCCAAACACCCCAAACGCAGCCCTGCTGAGGTCTGGGCTCAGTCTCAGCTCCAGCTCAGCCCTGGGGCACCTGAGCACACACACACAGGGCTGAGCTGGGCACAGCCACCTCCCTGGGAACAGGGGGGCTCAGCTGAGGGCATTTTGGGGCAAAACAGGCCAGTTCTGGCACAGAGAGAGCCTAGTCCCTCCTTCCTGCTGGGAAGGGCTGCCTGTCCAGGGGCTGGGATGGGGGAAGGAGGGAGCAGCAGCCCCAGCTCCCTGCCCAGAGCTCTGCTGCCCTGAGCCCCCCGGCCCTGCCCACACCCCTCGGGCTGCACCCCAGGGTAACAGCAGGGCAGGACTCCATTCCACCACCTCATCCTCCCTCCTCAGAGGGACTGCTGCAAATACAAACTGTTTTCCTGGAGCTGTCCCCCTTTGTCACTGCACTACACACACCAGCTCTCTCTAAGGTTGTTTCCTTGGCCCAGGTGAAATGGAGAATGGTCATGTGCACACACAGCAGCTGTTCCAGCTGCATGACCTTACCTTTTCCTCTAACTCTTTTATTTGTCTTTTTTGGCCTTCAATTCTTTCTTCTAGCTCTTTAATTCTCTGTCAGATTTCAAATAAAAAAATATTTATTAACCAACCAAATACAGATGTACCCGGAAGATGCATTAGTTTGGGGGATATAAATTGCATGTGCTGTGCTTCTACCAAAGATAAATCGGGTGTTAAGCTGTGGGTGAGTCCTCTGTGACTGTCACCGTGTGTGACAAAGCCAGGAAAAGCAGGATGCCCTGAGTGCAGGGTCAGCCAAGGCCAAGCAGTGCCTGTCCCAGCGTGGGACAGCTCCAGGAGAGGTTGGTACTCCCAGGGCTCATCCCCCCCGAGCCCCCTGCCCTGGCCAGCCCCACACCCACCTGCTGTGCGTGCTGAATGAGCTCCATCCTCTCCCTCAGGATCTGGGCGTCCCTCTCCCGGAGCTCACTCATCACCTGCCGCTTCCACTGCTCCACGGCGCTCCGCAGCTTCTCCTTCTCCTCTTCTGAAAGAAGGTCGGAAATTTTGGCTCCAGCTTCTTGCTGCAGGGCATCATAGAGCATGGCTTCTAATTCCAGAATTTGCTAATCAAAAACAATATAAAGCTGTCAGCTCGACTGGGTGAGGAGTTTGTGAGGAACTGAACATCCGACCCTGAAAGGCAACGGGAGCAGTGCAGGGGCTGCGTGCTGAGCCTCCCACACGGGACAGAACAGAAAGTCCAGCCAGAGGGAAAACACTCCAGGCTGCCCTGGGACTGGGACAGCCTCCGGGGCCAGCCTAGTCTGCCCCACAAACACGTGGCAGCCAGCTTCTCCTTGCTGGGAATGGGAGGTGGCTGTGGGGAGAGGAGGGAAAAGGAAAAAATTAAAGGAAAGGAGAAAGGGAGAGGGAAAATGTAAATAGGAAAAGGGGATAAGGAAAGAGGTTCATAAAAGACTCGTTTTGTGAGTTACAGATATTTTTGCTGTGTACTGTTAGTCCCTTGGTTCCCCTTTCCCAGCTAGCCTGCTGTCCAGCAGAGGACACAGCAGCACCAGCCCATGCTCCTGCCAGGAGGAACAGCTCCCTGCGTGTGTGTGCAGCATTTGGTACCAGCCAGGGGAAAATCCAGACATTCCCAGCACCTCCTGTGGCACAGCTGGCAGCTCCAGGAGGGTTTGTGCCCAAGGAAAATGCCCTGCCCTGTCACTGGGCTCTGTCCCTCCCTGGCAGCCAGCCAGACCCTCTGGACTCCCTGGGATGGAGAATTGTGCAGGAAATGCACCGGTCACGCTTCCCTGGGGTCACTGAGCTGGCACCCTCCTGCTGTCCCCTGCCCTGGAGCCCAGGACACAGGCAAGCCAAGAGCCAGCTGAAATCTCTTTCAGCAGGTTTGATCCAGAGCAGGAGAAAAGGCAGCAGCTGTTGGCACCTCTGCACACCCCCTCCAGAGCTGGGGGCATCTCCATGGCCTCAGGAGAAACCCCCTGCAATAGAATCATGGAATTGCTGAGGCTGGAAAAGCCCTCAGAGTCCCCCAGTGTGACCATCCCCCAGCACTGTCAAGGCCACCGCTGGCCCCTGTCCCCAAGTGCCACACCCACTGGGCTGTACAATCCCTGTTGTGGTAATGCAGCTCAGTTCAAATCCCGTTTTCCAGCTGGTGTTTGGCCGGGTCTCAGCAGAGCCAGGGGAGCAGAAGGCTCCCAGCAGAACAGTGGCACCACGGCAGGAGCTGTGGGACTGGGGGACTGGTGAAAACTGGTGAAAATTGGTGGTAACTGATGATAACTGGGGATGATAACTGGGGATAATAACTAGTGGTGAAAACTGATGATAACTGGTGGTGAGAACTGGTAATCACTGGTGATGATAACTGGTGATAACTGGTAATGATAACTGGTGATAACCACGGCATCTGCGTGGGGAAGAACTCTTCAGATCTCAGGAGAAGATTCTGCTTTTCCTTTTGAAAACAACATCCACATCTTACCAGCCTGGTCCCAGTGAAATGCTGCTCTTTGCTGCCTGGCTTTGTGCTGGAGAGCTCAGGGACAGCCCCCTCAGCCCCTGGGATGTGCTGCCTGTGCAGGAGGAAGGGCAGGGGAACCCTCCTGGCCCCCAGTGTCAGCCAAGGAGCAGAGCCCCTGCAGCTCTGCCTGCTGATCTGCTGCCTCTGTGCAGGGGGGCCAGCAGCATGAGCTGCTCCTCATCTCCAGGGCACGAAGGAAACAGGGAAATGAAGGGAAATTTGTAAAGCAAAAGAGCTTTTCCCACTCAAATTCCAGGGCAGAACAAAGCTGCCTTTGCTGCATTTGTGCCCTGGAGCAGAGCTGTGCCTGGGGCAGGTGTGCTGCCTTCAGAAAATACAGGAAAAAGCAAATAACCCTCAGCCCCCTCTGCATGGGCTGCACAGTCCTTGCACTCACTGCTCCTCATGAGCAGTCTCAGCCCTCAGCTGCACAAACTGCTGCTCAGGACAGAAGATTCTGGAATCACAGAGTACCAGACTGGGAAATCAAAGATCACCTTGTTCCATCTCCTGCCAGGGGCAGAGGAATTCCACTGAAAGCTGTTATAGGGCTGAGAGCACAGGTGAGGGGGCTTGTGTGCCTTCCAAGGGTTCCAGATATAGCTCAGGATTTGGTAAAATCAGTCCTAAAAATCATCTACATGACAGGACATGTATGGAGCAAAAGCTCCCCCAAATGGTTCAAGACACAAGAAGGAAACAGGAGGGAGAAACAGAGCATAAATTACTCATTGCTCCTCAGAAAGTGTAACTGTGCTCTAGCTGTATGTAAAACTGGAAAAACGAGATAAACTGAGAGGAAGCTTTGCGCTTTTTGTAGATATATATAACCTTTCTTTCATTGATGGAAACAAGACAGCTGAGGACTGAAAAGGTGGGTGAAATGCCTTAGGATCAGCTAATGATGAACCTGACCTAAGAGCAGTTTCAGTTCAAATTTACACATCCCAGAAGACCTCCAGCTGCTCTGGGTATAGAGGGTGTAATCCAAAATCCAAGGAAATGTCTAGGCTAAAATTTCTTTTTTTTTCTTTAAATATAAGACAAATTACTGAAAACCTAAATTCCTTATCAGTCCTTCAGTGAAACTTTGGCTGAATTAGAACTCGTGTTGGGTAAGTTAACGTTCATGTCCTAACCCTGCAAGGGCCACTCAAACGCAGGGACTGTGTTCAGTCGTGCTCAGGGTGCAGAGGGTGTGCTGGGCTCTCACCCCACGCAGCCCTTGGGGCAGAGTTTGCACAGAGCACAGGGAGATAACCCAACCCAGGGCTCCTAACTCAGCCCCCACTGACAACCCTCACCTTGTGAGCCTGGTCCAGGGACTGTTTCCTGAAGTCCAGCTCATCGTCCAGGTAGCCCTTCTGCTTGCTGAACAGCTCCTGGGGACCAAGGCAGGGGCTGTCAGTGACCACCACAGCCCCGGGGCCGTGTCCCCCCACCCCCAGCCCTCCCTGGTACCTTCTCATTCTCCAGGTCCAGCATCTTCTGCTGCAGGGCAGACTCTGTCACCTCGATCTGCTGGAGCCACTGGTGGGGACAGAGAGCAGAGCCCAGCCTGAGCACAGCTCAGCCTGCCTGCAGCTGGGCTGTGCCCCTCCAAACTGCAGGGCAGGATTAACTCTCTCACTGCTTTCCTTTTCTGTTTGCTGGCCATGCAGAAAAGCTGCATGTCCCAGCCTGGCCCTTCCCCTCTGACACAGCTCAGAGACACCTTCAGGGAGGCATTTTCTGCTGCACTGCTGGCTCCTCACCCCTCGGGACAAAGCCCCCCAGGAGCTCCATGGCTTTGGGGTGAGCTGGCACCTCCCTCAGCAGTGTCTGCTGCAGGGTTGGGTGCTTCCAGCACAAAGCCCAGGGGTGCTTTGGGGTCGTTACCTTCTCAGCCAGCGTGAGGACAGTCCTTGCCTGGATGATGACCACCTGCTCTTCGTTGGTCAGATTCTGCACCAAAAGCAGAGCACAATTACAACAAGTCCCAGGGGCTTGTTACTAACCCTCTGTTTGGGCCACTGCTGTTGCAATAAATCTGAAATTAAATATGTCTGAGGAATGATAAACTGAGGCAGGGAAAATTAATATTGTAATGCAAAATCATTGTAAAACCCATTGTCACTGTTCATTACCAATCCTTATCATACACAATTCCTCCAGAATTCTCCTGTTTACCAAAAACAAAAGGGACACTGGATCTATTTGTACCCAACAGGGAATATACACATTTACACAGGACAAGATCAAGCTCAGCATAAAGAGCCAAGGGCAGAAGAGATGCAGTGCTCATCCCATGCACCATCCTCACTTTGTGCAGCCAAGTGATGATTTTGGGAAGCATTTATTGAGATGTTGGCTGTTCCATCCATCTTTTGGTGCTTTCTCAAAAAAAATAAAAAAAAAAAAATCAAAATACTGTAACTGGGCTTTGCATTTCATCCCAAGCTCCATTGTGACCACAGGTACAGCAGGAGAAGGGGCCTGGGTCTCGCTCCTGGGGGGACCCTGAGTTAGGGGCAGGGAAGGTGCTGAGCAGGGTGACTGGAGAGCTTCAGTCTGATGCACTGCTGGGACATGGCAGTGCTATCCTACAGGGATTGGATCAGGAATCCTGGGATGGGTTGGGTGGGAAGGGCCCTCAGAGCCCACCCAGTGCCCCCCTGCCATGGCAGGGACCCCTCCCACTGTCCCAGGCTGCTCCAGCCCCAGTGTCCAACCTGGCCTTGGGCACTGCCAGGGATCCAGGGGCAGCCACAGCTGCTCTGGGCACCCTGTGCCAGGGCCTGCCCACCCTGCCAGGTATTTATAGTTCTGGTACTTCCAGGTTGTGCCATGGTCCTGGGGATGGCATTTTGCTGCTCTCCAGCCTGTCCAGAGCAGAGCTGGGGCAGCCCAGGTGCAGAGCTGTGAGAATATTGGGGACCCCTCTGTGGCCCCAGTGCTGGGGTGGGGTCTCCCAGGAGTGCTCTGGAGTGGCTGAGGGCTCTGTGAGACCTCGGGCTGGGGAGGGGGCTCTGCTCCCCTTGGCCCCTCTCAGCCCTGGGGCTCTGCTGGGAGAGGAGAGCACAGGAAAAGAGAAAAGACACACAACGTGTGTGCCTGCCATGTGCATAACTGAATGTGCAGTTATTCACTGCCACCTGCTGAGGGAGAAGCACTTGCCAGTTTCTTTTTATTTGCTCCTCCTTTCCACACTTCTGTTCTGCCTTCTCGTTTGATATCCCAGCTACTAGCAAGGGTTAATGGGTTATTCCACAAACCCAAAGCTCACAGCTGCTGAAATGCAAAAGCAAAGCAAATGCAGAGCAAGCAAATTAAGGAACCGTGTGTGACCAGTGGCCAGAAAGCACCAAACACCATCACTGCTCTCTGAACAAAGGGATCTGAGAGGCAATGTGGTGACACCGAGCCCTTGCATTTCACTCCTCAGGTGGCAGCAAAACCTTCAAATGCCAGAAAATGCTTTGCTCGTAGCCCAAAGCAGAGGCAGGAGAGGCTGTGCAGCACCAAAGCAGGCAGCTTTGCTCACTCCACACGAGGACAGGTATTCCCCAAAGCATGCACAATTTATTAAAGGAACATACACTTACGGCGTTATCCCCTAAAATGTCCAACTTTTTCATCAGCTCTGCTACTACAATGTCCTGACAAGAGAGGAATGGAGAAGCAGGATCAGCACAGAGCACCTGGTTTTGCTCAGGGAGAGGAGGAGAGGAGAGGAGCATCCCTTACTGTGACACCTTCAGCCTCGCAGTACACCTGCAGAGGGCTCTTCCCCTCCGTGAAGGGGCCGTGGTGGAAGTTGATGGCCGGGGACCGGCGCTCTCTCTCCTGAAAGGACAATAATTCCTTGGCTACCCACCTGGTGTGTCACCCCACAGCATCGTGCAACAGTCTGGGTTAGAAGGGCCCTTAAAGCTCATCCATCCCATTCCCCAGGGCTGCCACAACAACCTGTCAACAACCTGCTGCCTTCAGTTTCCTATTTTGTGTTTCCCAGGCTGTGCCCTGCATTAGTGTGTCACTCTGAACCCCACCCAAAGTGTCAGCCAGCTCTCCTCACAGCTCAGGCACACACAACAATCCTTGGGCAGCCCCAGAGCCAAGGACACCAAAGCTGCAGCCTCAGCCCCAAAAGTGCAAGCAGCAGAGAAGTGAGGGGAGAAGCTGGGAGGGTGGGAGTGCAGAACCTGGGGCTGCAATGGCACAGTGAAGGCCAAGCTGGGAATGGAGCAGAACTGAGCAAAGGGGGAGAACTCCTGAGCCGGGCTCCATCCTGGCTGTGCCCACAGCCGGGCCCTTGTCCTGCCCAAGGTGCATCCTGTGAAGGGATTTTAATAAATCCCTGTTTTATTGCTGTAACTCTGACCAGCCCCTGCTCCAGGGACACTCTCCAGACATCAGCCCCTGAGTGTTTCTGGGTTTCTATAAACTCTTATCTGGGCTTTTATCTCTCTTAACTCTGGGGGTGCCACACGTGCTCACCTCCAGCTCCAAGATCCTGAACTCCAGCAGCTCATTCTGGTCCTTCACGTCCTGCACGTCGTGTTTCAGGCGAGCCTCCTCAGCCTCCATCTGCCTGATCTGCCAGGGCACAGAGCAGAGCAGCACGGCCTGGGCACGGGGCACGGGACAGGGACACGGGACAGGGACACGGGGCAGGGACACGGGACAGGGACACGGGGCAGGGACACGGGGCAGGGACACGGGGCAGGGACATGGGGC
>CM031862.1:601455-644381 GCA_018697195.1 Certhia americana
CAGGGACACGGGGCAGGGACACGGGGCAGGGACATGGGGCAGGGACATGGGGAAGGGGCATGGGGCAGGGACATGGGGCATTGGGTACAGGGCATGGACACAGGGCACAGAGCAGCATGTCCTGGGCACAGACATGGCATTGAGCACAGGGCACTGGGCATGGACATGGCACTGGGCAGGGCTGAACCCACACCCCAGGGCACTGGCAGAGGCTCTGAGCCCCCCCGAGCTGTGGGGACACACAGGGCTGTCCCCAGGGCCACTGTCCCCGTGCACCTTGCACCAGGACACCCGTGGGGCCACAGGGAATGCCAGAACCCTGCTTTTCCAGCAGGCTGATAGGGATCTGCTATTAAATGTGAATTATTTACCAGCAGGGCTGTGCCATACAGATTGGAATATTGCACCTTCTGCATCCCTCCTGACACAAATATTACTTAAATACTACAAATAGAAAAGTTGAATACCTTTTCTACCAGTTCCTGGTTTCTTCTGTACAAAGCCTGCTTCTCCTCAATCCACTTCATGTCCTTGGGGAGGAAATGAACAACACTGGAGGTGAAACTGCAATGTTTAGCAGCAAGTATTTCACAGAGTCTCACATCCAGAAGGACAGAATAATGATAGCTGTGAAATTTTAAGTCCATTACTTCTTAAAATAACTTCCTAAGCTAAACTTGCCCATATAATTTTAACAGCTCTGCAGTACACAAAGGGAATAAAAACATTCCAGTGATTAAAAACTCTTTCAGGTAAAATCTGGTTTGCATTAAAAGGGATACTTCCAGCTGTGTGTTGACTACCAAATTTCTATTTTGCTAAATACAAATGACGTATTTCTGCAGATCAGGCAAAGTAAACTTCATTTGGAAGCTAAACTCTTAGTCTGAGGAATATCTAAACCCCAGAGCATGGTTCATCAGCAAGAATAACAGTAAGAGGTTAAGCTGGGAAGGCAATGATTGAATTATTTAATGTTTTATTGTTCTCAAAACCATTTTCTGTTTACTTTGTTGTTGTTGCTTTGGGGTGGTTTTTGGTTTTTTTTTGCTTTGTTTGATTGTTGGGTATTTTTCTCTGCAGAAGTGGCACACAAGCTGTACCCAGGGAACCTTTCTGGTCCCCCAGCAGAGAGGAGGGGAAGGGGCTGGAGCCAGCATTACCTGTCCCTGCTCAGCCAGAGCCTTCTCCAGGTCTTCTATCTGAGCCTGGGACCGGTGTATTTCTGCTTGGAGCTGCTCACGTGTCTGTGGGATAGGAGAGAGAAACAAACAAAAAAAAACCAAACCCCAAATCAATAAAGAATAATTAAAAAATACATTTAAGGAAAGAAAAAAAAAAAAAGAAGTCTAACTTTCTCCAAAAGACCAAACCCAATGCAGTTACAGAAAACATTTAAAACACCAAATGCTTTTAACAAATTACTTTGAAAGTCCTTTGGCAGAAAAAGTTTGCAGCTGAGCACAGAGTATCAAATAATCAAATGTAATCTAATCAAGTCTGGGAGATAGGATTAATGATTTTGAGATTTAACTCAAGATTAGCAAAATGGCAAAGCAGAGCTGGCTCCTCACGGCTGCTCATGCCAGGCTGCAGCCAGAACCCCCCTTTCTCCAGGAAAACAAAGGAAAATTATTATGGCACAACTCTGGGCACACCTGGTTCCCTGAAATTTGGGACTTGTTAAACACTCAGAACAGAGCCCACATTACAAACTGCCAAATTTCATTGACCTCACTGCCTTTAGTGCCTTATCTATGATTTAGAACCTTATGTATGATTTAGTGATTTAGTGCTGTATCTGTTTCCTACCCATGTCTCATTTTTTACTATATTTGTAGCTGCCTGCTTATTTAAATAGACACCACATTCCTACACGTTTTCTAGGGAACAAATGCCATTATTTTCACTTGTTTTATTTGTTACCTGCTTTCACAGAACATTTTCTTTCCTTGAACGATTTCTTTGCCATTTATCCTGTTATTTACACTGCAAGTGATCTTGTTTGTGTGACCTACACTGGTGCCTCCTTCGGCTCACCAAGACAAAACTAAAATCACTTTCACAGCAGGGCATGCCTTGGCTCACTGGGATTTCCTTTCCAGGTGCAACTCCTGATGTTTCAGGGTAGATGATCATTTCGGGAACACTTCTGGGACTGTCAATTTTTGTGAATTACATCTTGACCCACCCTAAGTGCTCCCGGGTAACATCTTCCCAGAACAGATGTAGGAACAAATCAAGGCTCTGCAGGCACATTTCTCCTGTTAAACAGCACATTTGTCCTTTTCCTGACTGCACTCTCCCTCACAGGCTGGGCATGGACTGCTTTGGGTGGGAAGGGGTCCCAAATCCCCTCCAGTTCCACCCCTGCCATGGCAGGGACCCCTCCCACTGTCCCAGGGCATCCCAGCCTGGCCTTGGCACTGCCAGGGATCCAGGGGCAGCCCCAGCTGCTCTGGGAATTCCAGCCCCACCCTGCCAGGGAACAATTCCTCTGTAACTCCTTGGAACACACAACAAACTGGGAACAAAAGCAGCACTTCAGGCCAGAAGCACCCAGAGCCACGGGAACTCAGTGAGGCACACAGGCAGAACAGCACAGGGCACTTTGCAATTTAATTAACAGAAAAATCTCAGCTATAAGCCTTCTAAACATTTTATAAGGAATCATGTAATCTCTCAGAGCCCAGAAGGAATTAAAGACCATGCATTATATATTTAAGGCTATCTGTCCTAGTTCTTTAGAGAAAAAGAGCTTACTTTCAAGGATTTCCCATAAAAAATTCCCCCTGGGTTTCCCTTAACCCGATCAGGGGGGAAAAGCCCCAGCTGCAGCAGTGCTGGGTGCTCAGCAGCCCCTCCCCAGGGAAGCTGGCAGGAGTCAGAGCCCCAGCAGAGCTGGAACCCAACCTGAGCCAGGACACGGCTGCCCCCCTGCCCTCTCCATCCCCAGCCCTCATCTCCATGCAGTATCAGCCCTGCAGACCTTGACTTCTCTCTCTGCATCCAGGGTGCCCCCGACCTGCTCCTGCAGCAGGGCATAGGCACGCTGCAGAGCCTGGTACTCCATCGTCAGCTGCCGGAACCGCAGCTCCGTCTCCTCCTTGGCCATGCCCTGCAAGCACAAAGAAAGAGGGGATCAGGTTTGTTTTCTCTGAAAAGGGCAGGAATTATCACCTTTGCAATGCAATTTGGAAGCACCGTACTAAAAATCTTGGTTGAGTCCCCTCAAGCTGCTTGCCCTCCGTCCCCTACGCGTCTCTTGCCCGCTCTTACCTCCAGGAAATGCAATGCAGAAATAAAAAGATAATCCCTGCCTTGGGAAGATAAAAGCTTACCTTCCATATAGCACCCTAATGACTGCACCACCCTTTCTCACCAGAACAGGGGAAATCATCACATTAAAGGTGAAAATGCAGCTTGCTTTAACAACAAAAGGTTTTCAATTTGGGAAGGAAACCAAGCCTGACAGCCTCTCTCAATTATTAAAACAGGAATCCAGAGTTAATAGTTGTAGAAGTGGTGACAGCGACATGAAAGGAGCCCTTCATCTCCTTCACCCTCCTTACAACATCCAGAGAGGAATGCTTTCATGTCAGGCTGACCGGAATCCTTCACTCAACATGAAATGGAATTACATTGCTGGGTGCATGCACCAGCTCCCCCCTGGCTGAGCAGGGGAAGGATGGCAATGCAGGAATGACAAATAAACAGGTTCTTGAATACACAAATGTGCTCAGATTTCCTGCAGTGCAGCACAGAAACCATCAGGTACCTTCCAGGAGGGAGGGAGGAATTCTGCAGGTTCTCATTACACGGAAAGGCTGCACATCATCAGTGGCAATTTTGGGTTATTACAAGACTCTTGTTAAGCCCAGAGCTGTGTAATGGTCCAGTGATTTGACACACACTGGGGAGTGTATTTGTGGGGAAGCCCTGGCAAATACAAGGAATAATCCCTTTAATTTGTATTACACTTGTGTGCTCTGCTCCCAGAGCCTCTGGAATCCAGCCAGGAACCTGCCTTTCCCTGGAGCCCATTCCCTTCTCCCTCCCCAAACCTTTCTGCTCTGTGCTCTGTCCTGAGCTCAGTTGGCCCAAAGGACACGTGCCAGAATCTGCAGCCAGGCTCAGAGCGAACACATCTCTCCAGGCCTGCCCAATTTCTCTGTTTTTTAGACCTGCAAATCTGCCATAAATTCAATATTCTTAGGATATGAGATTTCCAGCTTGGCTGGAAGTTGTGAAGTTATTGAAGCCCTGAGATTTAGAGATACTGACTAAAACACAGTTAGAAGTTTAACTGAAACGTTCAATTCTGTGTTCTGGGCTGACAGGATGATAGAACAGATAGGAGAGAACAGAAATGATAGATAGAAATGATGGATGGAGCAAGGATTTCATTAAAAACCATTAAGTGTCTAGGCTACAACCAAACCAAGAGGGATGCTTGAGGGGTGGGTACCTCTTCCAGGTCATCCTCAGGTGTGCAGGGGGTCTGGTCAGTCCGGTCCGTTTGGTAGGAGATGGAGGAACCATCAGACTCCAGAGAAGCCTCCTCATCATAGCCATAGAACGTCTCCACCACCGGCTTCTGACAGAGAGCAGGGTCAGGGAGCAGCCCTGGGGCATGGACAGACTGACAGACAGCCCTGGGGCATGGACAGACTGCCCTGGGGCATGGACAGACTGCCCTGGGGCATGGACAGACTGACAGACAGCCCTGGGGCACGGACAGACTGACAAACTGCCCTGGGGCATGGACAGACTGCCCTGGGGCATGGACAGACTGCCCTGGGGCATGGACAGACTGACAGACTGCCCCGGGGCATGGACAGACTGCCCTGGGGCATGGACAGACTGACAGACAGCTCTGGGGCACGGACAGACTGACAGACAGCCCTGGGGCATGGATAGACTGCTCTGGGGCATGGACAGACTGCCCTGGGGCATGGACAGACTGACAGACAGCCCTGGGGCATGGACAGACTGACAGACTGCCCTGGGGCATGGACAGACTGACAGACAGCTCTGGAGCATGGACAGACTGCCCTGGGGCATGGACAGACTGACAGACAGCCCTGGGGCACGGACAGACTGACAGACAGCCCTGGGGCTGGGCAGTGTCACCTGCAGCCCCCTCACCTGCAGCCCCCCAGCCCCAGGTGTGTCCATTCTCTCCCCGCTGCTCTCCCAGATCCTGCCCAGTCCTTCCCAGTGTGTTTATAAAATCTCTCAGCCCATGGCAGAGCTCCAACGGGACCTGAATCTGTTTGAATCCCTGAACTGGCACATTTGTGAGACCTGCCAGGCCCTGCCTTTCTAAACGCATTTTCTTTGCTATTTCTGCCCTTTTATTTTGAGTGTTCACTTCAGCATGAGGGGAGAGCTGTGCACTGAAATGCTTGAGAGTCATGGACAGCACTCCACACATCTAAAGATATTTTTAATTGATGATTTACAGAAACATATCTAGATTTTGGCCTTTGCTTTTAATTTGCAGTGGGTAACTTTTGAAGGAGAATCACAGAATTCCAGAATGTGGCAGGGACCCCTCCCACTGTCCCAGGCTGCTCCAGCCCCAATGTCCAGCCTGACCTTGGGATCCAGGGGCAGCCCCAGCTGCTCTGGGAATTCCAGCCCCACCCTGCCAGGGAACAATTCCTGCCCCAAATCCCACCCAGCCCTGCCCTCTGGAGCCATTCCCTGTGTCCTGTCCCTCCATCCTTGTCCCCAGTCCCACCCAGCTCTCAGAGAGACAGAACAGTGACTCCCTGGAATGCCTGGATGTGATTTTCAGGATGACAGGAGTTATCTCCCATCGACCCCAATTAGTTATTCATGGATTCATTAGCTCCAGCCTCACTCTAATTCTTCATCTGTGGATCACAGCACGCTGGCAGTCCCTGCCATGAAACCTTCCTGTGACATTTTACTGTTAATATTTACATTAACACCCTGCCAAGCCCTCATTAACCAACATTCCCTTTTCCCTGAGCTCTAAGCGTTGCTTCCCTAACCAGCAATTTTCGCATGTTGCTAAACTCCATCATGAATTATTTACAGCATACACATGTTTTCAGGCAGCACCATTAGAAGATCATTTGGAGATGCGTTAATTCATAGAATTTGTCTCCTCTTAAGACAACCACATCCCACCAAAATCCCACAGGGCAAATGCAGAGCATGAAAAGGCTCAGAATGCTCAGTGCAAACCCCTGCCTCCCTTTTTGAAGACCCCAGTACAGGCTGTGAATGTCCTTGACCTGCATCACCCAGATTTAAGTTTAGGACTCATTTGCAGACCCTTAAGGAGAGCATTGCCATGGCCCTGAGGTGCTCTGAGCACCCCAGCACTGTCAGCACCTCACCATAGGAGGGTTTGGGTTTTACCTTTGGAATTCTTGTCATTTTTTTCCTCTGCTTCCTGAACCTTAGCAGCTTATCACGCTCCTGCAAGAGTCAGAGACACGTGTTAGCTGTTTTCAGAGAGCAGTTATTTCAATTAATGTCAGTACCAGGAGCCACTGGGGAACCAACAGACAGGAGTGTCCCTGCTGGCCACTGTCCCACACCGTCACTGGGTTATTTATTTACTCCAACATCTTTCAGGTTTGCCACACACAACTAGAAATTGCTCTGAATTGAATATTTGAATCTGAATCCATGAATATTAAACAAAAGCAAAGCCAAGGAGAAGCTTGATGCTGAGAGTTTGGGTGTCCCCTTGGAGCTGCTGCATGGGTGCCCATGGCACTGCAGCCCCTGCCCTGGCTCTGGTGGCTGCTGGTGGCCCTGGAAGGGGCACACACACCCAGCAGCCCCCCTGCACACATTTCAGGGTCTCTTGGAACTCAGCACTCTCAGGCAGGGACCCCTCCCACTGTCCCAGGCTGCTCCAGCCCCAATGTCCAACCTGGCCTTGGGCACTGCCAGGGATCCAGGGGCAGCCACAGCTGCTCTGGGAATTCCATCCCAGCCTCTCCCAGGGAGGAATTCCTTCCTCTTTATGGAGTTGGGTTGATTTTTTTACAGTACTCAGAAAAAAGTCTCTGTTCTGGACTTGCAAAGCCCGGGACTGCAGAGAGGGGAGCTCTACAGGGGAAAGGCTCAGATGTTTCCTTCCACCCGCTGGGTCAGGGGTGTGGTGACATTTGGGACAGTGACACGTGCTGCTGCCTCAGCCTGCTGGCCAATCCCAAGGCCAGCAGCAGTGGCCAAGGGCAATCCAACAAATGCCATCAATACCCATTAGTGTGTAACTCACAACCCCTGCCCTCCACAGCACAGGGATGGGGCGGGCAAGGGCAGGGCTGAGCACACCCTGGTGTGGGTGACACACAGCCAGAGTGAAAAAATGCAGTTCCAAGGTGACAGAGCTGCCCTGGACATGGGGACATTGCTCTTGGCCATCAGGGCAGGTGCTGGGATTAAAGCTTTCCTCCCCTCTATCACTCTGCTTTCCTCTGGTGAACAACTGCTGATAAAAAATCTGCTCTGAGGAAACCCTGTGCTGAACACAGATGGAAGGGAGAATAAATATTATTGTACCCTGCCTGCTCTCCATGAACAGCAAATTAAAGCATGTGTAGTTGAGGGGGAAGTTAATGTCACTCTTACCATGACACTCTTCACATAGCCAGCAGTCTCCAGGGTCTAATGAAAAAGAATGAAATAATGTCAGTAACTGGACAGGCTTAAAAAGAAAGGGAAGAAATAGAAGTTGTTTTCTAGAGGAGTATCATGATTTTGGTGTTCTCTTCTTTCCAAGGACTGAGACCATGTTAAGAAGGAAGCAAAACCCCAATCCCAGGATTGCAGACCACCCCCTGTACACGGGAATTTCAGTCCCTGTGGTGTCTCCAGCTGAAGGAGCTCAGAGAGTTTCCCTCCCAGATCTGACCACCAGCAAAGTAAGGACATGGCTCTATCATGCCAAAGCAGATTGAAAGGGTTTTCCCAAACACCTCACCAGAGATAATCTGTGTTACTGCTAAGCACAGAAATGCCTGCCAGGCTCCCCTGCTGCCCACTGTGCCTGTCAGCTCCCAGAACCTCCAGCACCCCTTCCTCTGCCCTCGGGCACTTCCATCTCACCTTAGAGAGCTCATCAATGATGTTTTGCTGCTCAATAACTTGTAGTCTCAGGAAATCCACCTCCCTTTCTTCCTGGCTGTGGTCAAGGTCATTTAGGGAGCTTGGTCTCCTTATTGCTCCAGATCTTTGCCTCTAGAATCCAAAAACCACAGGGTAAAAAAGGAAATGAGCACGAGGCTTTGACAGGGACTTGTCTGGCCCTTCCCTTTACAGCAAGTGATGCACCTCTCTGCCTCCCTAGCAGCTCTCCTGTTCCTCTTTTGCTGAGCCTCACATCTGGGCTCCAAATGTGAGCCAGATGCTCCTCCAGCTGGAAAAAGGGGCTGAATCACAAATGCAGATTTCCCAGGGATTATGAGGTGGTTCTGGCAGGAAAGTTCAAGGTGAATCATAGAACATCAGATTAGTTTGGGTTGGAAGGGACCTTGACAGGATGGAACAGTTCCTCATGGGAGCTGAAAGGGTGGTCCAATGCCAGCCCCACATCCCTCGTTCTCCCAGGAGCACAGGCACTCACCATCGCAATATTTTCCTGTGTCACAAATTTCAATTTATTTTCCATTCGACGTAAGGCATGTGACAGCTCCTCATTCTTCCTACTGAGGCGTTTGTTTTTGTCCAAAATGGGCTTGTACTGACTTTCTGCTTCTCTGAGACGTTTCAACTGAAAGATAAAGAGAAAAATAACACCTCTGGAGCTTTTTCATGGAATATCTATTAACTGCTTCCTGTAACTATCACACTAGATGCATGTTGGAATTTTGGACACAGAGGATTTTAGGTTTTCTGTTCTGATAGGGAATGATTTTTAAAGATCCATTGTATTTGACTTGAGGTCATGGAAAAAGCTTCCAAAATTGAGTGATAGCACTGAAGTTATGAGTGTGTAGTTGAACAGAAACGTGTTGTCTCACAGGGTGAAAAATTCAGAGTTTGGGGTTTTGGGGTATAGTAATATATATGTAACAAGATATAGAGGGTTTAGAGCAGAGTCTTCTTCTTTTTCTCCTTCTTCACAAGTTTGGAAGATTTTGTGTGATTGGGTGAAAAAAATCTGCGGGACATGGGTGATTAGTTTGTGGGTTTAAAGTTAAAACAAATCAGTTGGCATCTCATAACTGGGTAATTTAAGTTTTAAAACTTAAAACTTGTAGACATAACCCTGTACTCCATTTTTGCTTTGTTAACTCAGCATGTAGGAGCACTGATGGTCAGTGGGGCTGTAACTGAGATAAGGAACGATAAACATCCAAGTCCCAACAAGAATTCTGCCTCTCACACTTTTAATCCTGACCCTGAGAAGAAGAACCAGACAAAGCCAAGGAGTTCACCTCAGATGTATTTTCCCCTGATGCAAAGCAGAATGATCAAAAACCCTTGGGATTTTCCATTGGGAATAGAGCATCCCTACGTGAGAAGATATCCTATCTGTGCAGCAAACATTCAGTGTGGGGAATGTACTTATTTTCAAAAAGAAATAAATATAATTTGAGCCAATGTTGCCTTAAAAATCCACTGTTGTATGAGTCAAGAGGGGAGTGACAATGAGCCGAGGAGGAGGAGGAGGCAGCTTCTTGATCCCAGACAGCCCTGGGGCAAACAGCTGGATGTACTGGGGCAGGAATCATCCCGGATCTGGAGCAAACAGCTGGGTGTTCTGGGGCAGGAATCATCCTGGATCTGGAGCAAACAGCTGGATGTACTGGGGCAGGAATCATCCCAGATCTGGAGCAAACAGCTGGATGTACTGGGGCAGGAATCATCCCAGATCTGGGGCAAACAGCTGGGTGTTCTGGGGCAGGAATTACCCCAGATCTAGAACAAACATCTGGGTGTTCTGGGGCAGGGACAGCATGTCCCCAGCCCTGGCACTGCTGCACTCACCAGCTCGTTCCTCTCCTCTGACAGCAGTGCATTCCTGTCCTCCAGCTTGCGGATGATCCCGCTCAGCTCCGCGATTTTCAGCTGGAAGCGCCGGGCGTCCTTTTCATCCAACTGCTGTTCCTAAAACAAAGATCAACTGCAAATAACTGTTCGTAAGTGTACAGGCAAGAGCACACTGGCAAAGCTCAAACTTTTTCTTATCCCAAATCCAAGAACTTTAAAATGTTATCGTGTAGAGTGGAACCCCTGGAACCCAACTGACCATGGAGAGCTGCAGGGGGGGACCGATGGAGAGTCAGGAGTGGAAATGTAACAAAGAATGCAAATGCAGAGGTATGTATATGCATATGTATATGTATATGCATATGCAAATACAAAGTCACAAATGTGACAATACAAATGCGCAAATACGAAGTTTACAAATGGTAAACTTGGAAACGACAGAAAATATCAAAACTGAAGGCCATGTTCCAATGATGCCACTGTTGAACTGAGAGCTTCAGACACATCGCCCACTCTGAGGACTTGGTTGTAAGAAACTGATATTAAAATTACTGAATGGGGAAAATCCATGCAATTGTGCATTGAATAAGCTCTTCTTCCAGACAGCTGTGGCCCTTATGGGGTCCTAAAGAGTCACTCGTAAGGCCACAGGGGTAGCACTCAATCTGAGAGAAAATGCTTAAATCAAATTAGAAATTAATAGAGATCTAGGTAGATGTTCTCGTTCAGAATCAGAGAGGAGTTACAGCTGCTGACAAACGTGACAGACTCTTCCCCTTCTCTACAGCTTGTTCTGGTCTTTGGCAGAAGTTGAGTACAACCAGAGAGAGGCAAATTAGTGCCCACAGTGCTGGTGGCACTTCTGGGAGGTCTAGGGTTCCTCATTCAACAGGTGCAGGAGAGGCTTGGGCCAAAGAATAAAACAGATTGGTTTGCTCAGGTGTAAGTTTTACACTTGTACTGAGACAAGCAAGGCTTGCAAAAGAAATCTTGATGAGGATCAGCAATGAGGACGAGCTGCACACATCAGAGGCACGAGGGCAGTTACCCGAGGGCCCTTCTGGGCAAAGGGAGGCCCAAGCAGGGAGGTGCCAGAGTTACAGTGGAAAAGCCATTGTGGAGGGGGGACTCCAATCAGAATGCTCTGGCTATTGCAGAGAACGACCAGGAGGGAATAGGTTGGGAGCTCTTTGGTTGGCTTTGTGTCCTGCTGACGGCGAGAGCCCTGAGCAGCAGGAAAGGGGTGTCCTGGGGGGGCTGCAGGGTTTCTGTGCTGCCCTGCACCACCTGCCTTCCCCGTTCCTCTGGAACTGGCCTCGTACATCTGCTCCCCAAGCCCCAGCCCGCGCCTCCGAGAGCTTGCACACAGACAGCACTTGGTGAGAAATGCATTTGCATCGTTTGTTGGAAGGATCGCGTCAAACTGTCAAACTAAGGCGGGTGGCTGAGCATGGAACGGTGAGGAAAAGGAGAGAAGGAACACAGGAATTTCACCCTGCTGGCAAAACCAAACCAAACCCACCGGGAAACAAAAACGACAGAAAGCAAAAGCTCTCCCATGGCGAGGCTGGATTGGAAATCTCAAGGGTTTGGGTGTGCCAAGAACGAGAGCACGGAGCGGGCGCCTCAGGGCCCCCTGCACAGCCATGGGACAGCTCTTGCTCCAGGGTGCACTCATCAAGATTCTGTCACTCAGTGCCGTTTGGCCGCTCGTTTGGGTGAAACCACGTGGAAGTGCTTACGGGGCTTCCCGAATGATCTGAAGCGTCTCCTGCACCACTTGCATAAGGAAGTTCCCGCTTGGGGCTGCTCAGGTGCCGGTCAGACTCTTTGAGCTGGGACAGTTGTTCATCTAAAGCCTCCTTTTGGAGCTGCAGTCTCTGAGCATGCCCGGCTCGCACCCCTAACTCTCTCTCCAGCACGAAGACTGCTCTGTCCTTAAACTTAATCTCCTCCATCTACAAGGAGAACAGAACACAATCACACAGCAGCTCGGCAGCACCCGGAGCACCCCGCGTGGCACCACTGCCACAGTGACAGTGACAACGACAGTGAACCCCCTACACGGCACAGCAGTGCTGCCCTGCCACCACTGCCACAGTGACAGTGACAATGACAGTGAACCCCCTACATGGCACAGCAGTGCTGCTCTGCCACCACTGCCACAGTGACAGTGACAATGACAGTGAGCATCCTGCATGGCACAGCAGTGCTGCCCTGCCACCACTGCCAGTGACAGTGACAGTGACAATGACAGTGAACCCCCTGCATGGCACAGCAGCGCTGCCCTGCCACCACTGCCACAGTGCCAGTGACAATGACAGTGAGCACCTTGCATGGCACCACTGCCACAGTGACAGTGACAGCCACAGTGAAAGTGACAGTGAGCACCCCATGTGGCACCACTGCCACAGTGACAGTGACAATGACAGTGAGCACCCTGCAGCAGCACTGCCACAGTGACAGTGACAATGACAGTGAGCACCCTGCATGGCACAGCAGTGCTGCCCTGCCACCACTGCCACAGTGACAGTGACAGTGAACACCCTGCAGCAGCACTGCCACAGTGACAGTGACAGTGACAGTGAGCACACTGCAGCAGCATTGTCCTTCCCCTGGGGCCACACAGCAGTGAATCCCTCCTCCAGCAGGCAGTCTGGCATTGAAATCCTGGGAAGTAGTCTGTAATTTTGTCACCATTTCAGAATAGCTCAACAAAAATTAAAGCTTGGCATTCCCATCACACTTGGGTTGCTTCACTCAGACACTTGAACGATTCTGCAGCATTTTGCCTCTGGAAATTTTGGATTAATCATTTTTAAAGAAATATATCAAAACCCCAGTATTCTTTAAGTTTTCAAAATTCCCAGAAGAAATGTGATTTTTTTTTTTTAATTCTTTTTTTTCAAAAATTCTCCCTTGTGAGCAATTCCCTTTCCGTGAGAGGGAATAATAAACATTATGCAAAATCATGAAGTGTTTAAATGACGGATGCCCAGTGACCTCTAACGCTCTCCTTCCCTGCTTGCCTGTGCCAAGGGCCTGTGCACATCCCGTGGGAGCAGCCAGGATCCCACCCCTGCCAGGGAAGGACAGGTGGGGTCACCTGTGGGGTCACCCACCCTGGGCTGGGTGCTGCCCACCCTGCAAGGGCTCTCCCCCCAGGCACAGAACTGGTCACACCTGTGTGGCACAGCCACAGAAAGGCAGAAACATCCCCACATCCACCCCCTCAGGGCTCTGGCAGAAGGGTTTTGCCTTCAAGCTTTGAGACTTTAGACATTTAGGTTCAATGGTCAGCTTTTAAACCCGGCCTGCTTCAAATAAGAACATTTTGCCTTGTAGGAGCTGTGTTAATGCTTCCACCTCTCTGTAAACCTGGAAAAAATGGCATTGGGAATCAGCAGACACCCTGAGGGCTTGGTGTGCAGTAAATGCCAACGTGGCCCATGCAGGGCAGGTGCTGGCAGGTCACACAGGTATCAGGGAAGCAAAATGGAGCAACTGAAAGGGATTTTGGGTGCCATTGTCTAAAGATCCTTTCAGCAATGTCCATGAAGGCAGTGCCTGCTGACTTTGAATGAAACAAAGACATAGGTGCTCCCGAGCACCTGAGGGCTTTCTGCTAAATGTCTGATGAGGAGGAATCTAAATGGATGTACAGGTGAAAAGATAACATATCAAATCAGTATTTGTTCAAAATAAACAGAATATTGGGTAGTTGATTATTATTTACCTGGAAACAAAGACACATTACAACAAAGACAACACATGAAACTGGGAGGAACAAAGAGATGAGGAAACACAAAACATTTCACAGCATTTCACTAACGGTTTGTTTTCCACGAAACAAAAAGAAAACTCCCTAAACACAAGCAAAAAACCCAGCAAGTACCATAAACCACAAGCAAACACCAGCATTGACATCCTCCTTCAGCTGAGTAAATTCCTGCCCATGACACAGGCACAGCTTTGGTGCCTGCAGCCCAGTGTTAGACAGAGACAGTGGAGACAGGAGGGAGGGAAAGCTGTCCCTCAGCACGGGAATGGAAGGGGAGAAAGGCAGGGCCAAGGGGGCCAGAAACCACTGGAATTGGTGAGGGTGTGTGGGCACGCTGCTCTGGGGCAGGGCCAGCCTGGGATCATGCTCTGCTGGGGCTGAGCTGGGCTGGGCTGAGCTGGGCTGAGCTGAGCTGGGCTGAGCTTAGCTGGGCTGAGCTGGGCTGAGCTGGGCTGGGCTGGGCTGGGCTGGGCTGAGCTGGGCTGAGCTGATCCTGATCCTGGACCAGGGCTTTGGCTCCTCTCCCTGCTGGGACTGCCAGGGAGCTGTGACCTGGCTGATGAGATGCCCAGGTGACAGGAGAAGGGGTGTGACAGCCCTGGGAGAGTGGCTCAGGCACAGAGGACACACACCCCGCTGGTTCCCCCTCCCTCTCCAGAGCCAAACCCCACTGCCTCCCTGCCCTGGGGCACTGACACCAGCAGCAGCACCAGATTGCCTCAGAACCCCGGCAGGTTTGGGCTGGGAGGGACCCAAGGAATCTCAGCTTGGTGCAGCCCCAGGGAAACCATCCCGTGCCACTCATGAATGCCATAATGAAGCACGAGGTGTCAAACCCTGAAGTGCCAACAGCTTCCAAGCTCTCCCAGAGGTCCCAGCCCTGTGGTGGATGTGCTGTGACACAACAACAGTGTGGTTACAGCCCAGAAAACAACAATTCCTTGTTTAGGTCCTTGCTGGTAAAGCCTGGCCTGTGAGACAGGAAAGGAATCCCTCAGAGTGAGGAGGTTTCCTGACCCTCCTAAACGCAGCAGTAATGTTGTCTGGCTTTTATATATGCAACAAAATCCTCCTACCCAGGTTTGGTTGGGAAAAAACCTGCTGTAAGTGAGGGTCAAACCAGAAATACTAAAAAATCCCTGGGTGGAAGAAGGAATGATTCACCTGGAACATGTGTCTACCTTTCAGGTGCTGAGCCACCTTTAGCATCCCAGATATGGGGGTTTCTCTGCACACCAGGGAATCAAAAGCAGAAGGCAAAGACTGAATCAATCACTGATCAAATTAATATTTAAAAAGCCAGCTTCTTACCCTTTCATCTGATCCCACCCTTTACATCAGACATCTTCACTAATTTACCACTGTCTGGCAGAGAGCTCAGGGTCTCTGAGAACACAGAGGCTCACAGGGTGCTCAAAACCCTCTTTGCCTGTGGGGTGGCATTGCCATGAGGAAGCTGTGAAGTCCAGTGGTCTCACAGAGGGACTGGGGCAGGTTATTAAAGCTTTTGCTACTCATAATCAACTAAAGTTTATCTAGATTGAAGATAACCACTCCCCAGGCTCTGGCAAATCCCATTTCCTCAGTTTTTCTGATTTCTCAGTCCCTTGATTAAGGAGATGGGTGTGAGGAGGCTGCAGTGACCATGGCTGTGCAGAACTTCTCCTTCCTGACCAACCTGGAGTTAATTAAAGTTTAAATGCTCTTTACCACACTGCATTTTGGTCCCCACTTATCAAGAACCAAGGCCAGTTAAATTTGGGGAGCAGAGCAGGCTGAAAGCTGCTTCCCCTGGCTGTGGAAGGTGAGCAGGGAGTGCTCCTGCCTGTACAAATGCAATCTAACACAGCCATGCAGTATTTTAAGGCAGTTTAAAATGCACAAACCAGAATTTAAAAACAGGTGACTAAAATGAGGCATTCTCTCCAAAGCAGGCCATTAACACATGAGCTCTTTACCATCTGTAAGGGGATTTCATCTCCTCAGTGCCCTGCTGAGCTGGGACAGGCACA
Source organism: Certhia americana (assembly GCA_018697195.1). Lineage (NCBI taxonomy): Eukaryota > Metazoa > Chordata > Aves > Passeriformes > Certhiidae > Certhia > Certhia americana. The sequence continues at coordinate 617,236 of CM031862.1, forward strand.
GGGGGTGCTTGGGGCAGCCTGCATAGACACAGAGAGCAAAGCCACACACCTGGCACACACCTGACTGCCTGCCCTGTGCTCCTTGGGGATGGGCTGAAGCCCTTGGCATCCTCCCTGGCCCTGGGAATAACTACAGGGAGGAGCTGGGGGTTTGTGTGCTGAATACTCAGAACCACAGACCCTCGAGTGCCACCCTGTCCCCAGCCCAGAGCTCTGAGTGTCACCTCCAGGGATGGGGATCCAACCCTCCCTGGGCACTGCCAATCCCTCAGCACCCTTTCCATGGGCAAATTCCTGCTGCTGCCCACCCTGAGCCTGCCCTGTCCCAGCCTGAGGCCGTTCCCTCTGCTCCTGTCACAGACTGCCAGCCAATGCAAGCACAAAAAATGTTCTGAAGTTGTGTCAGTGAGTCCCTGAGTCTCTGTGACCAGGGCATGGCGCAGCCTTTCACCCCAGACACTAGGGCTCTCCCCACAAGCTGCCAGGAGCCACCTGGCCACCAAAACAACCGAGGGAGGAGAGCACCTGACACCACCCAGGAGGCACTCAGGGCTTGGTAAAACCATGGCATCAGGAAATTGCACTGGTGCAGTGAGCCAACCTGATTCTTTCAAGTAGGAACTTTTTTAAAAGTTTGATTTTCAAAGGCAGTTTAGAAAACATCCTGTTGAACCACTCTATTCCCTATAACTAAAACCATTTTTATTTTACAGCTTCTACATTAAAGGCCATTAGTGGGGACTTTCCACATGATGCAGCAAGTTTATTTAGGATGTCCATTAGCCCCCCAGTCACTGTGATGTATGAAATCAATGCTCCAGTGATATATGGGTAGAGAAGAAGGTACTTACACTGCAGGATATTTGAACAGCATCAATAGAGCAGTTGATTATAAATTATTTTTAATATCCTCTTCATAAAAATAAAATACCCCATGAAAAAAACCTTAACAGCCTAAAGTCTGAGACAAGAGGAGTTTAAACAAAGGTGGAGCCACTCCAGTGCTGGTGTGTCAGTCCCTGCCAGGTACCAGGGCTCAGGTGATGCTGCACCAGCATCCTGCCAGGGTAGGAGACTCTGCAGGTCTCTGCAGCATGGTCACACTGCCAGCCTTTGATTTGGGGCCAGGCTGCGAGCTCATTTTAATTTTGTTTTTAGAATTTGGGTAACAGCTAAAGCTTGATGACTTAGACTTAAACCTGTGTGGGTTTGTACCAGGACACTGAGTGCTGTAAAGCAGCGTGGCAAACACAGAACGATGGTGACACCACAGAAATACTGAGACAAGACCCCAAACACACCTGATGTGAGCATGGCTGTGTCCCCAGGTCCCTGGGAAGGGCAGCAGCAGCTCAGGGAAACGCTGCCTGCACTCAGGAGTGTGGGTCACAGGGCAGGGGCTGTGCCAGCAGCAGGCAGGGAACCCCCTGAGCCCCAGAAGGTGCTGCCAGGCTCTGCTGCAAAGGTGTCCCTGAGAGGGAGCTCCTTCCCACAGGGATTCCCCCCTTTCCAAGCACCAGGACCTCTCCCAACCTTCCCAGTTCCCACACACACCAGAGGGAAACTGCAAAGCCACAGGTGTGAGCTGAGGATCAAATTCTGGATTAGGTGAGGGCAGGCTGAGCACCTGAGGGACAGGTGAGAGCCCAGGGGGGCACAGAGGAGCAGGAGCAGCCCCTGCCCTGGGGAAAGCCACCAGGGTGGGTATGGAGAGAGCCCCCCCGAATGCCCTGCTGTGTGTGCAGCACTCAGGAGTGGAAAAAAGGAACATTTGGGATTGTGCAAGCCTCACTATGGGATGTTCATGGGAACTAGGAAAGGGGGGGCCCAAGGTGGGTCAGGAAGGAAGGCTTGGTGAGGAAACAGAGGCACAACCCAAGAAACAGAACTGTGGTAACATTCCCCTGACCAGCCAGGAACCCCAGGGCTCTTCCTGATACATTTAATGTGAACAACATCCGACAGGCTCTGACACGGATACAAAAACTTCCTACAAAACATCCTAATCCTTTTAAAGACCAGCGAGCCCCAAAGTTCCAACAGCCCCCCAGTGAGTCCAGCATGGATCCCCTCCTGCCCAGAGCCCATGTCCCAGGAGCAGAGAGTGACACGTACCAGCCTGCGGATCTCCCTCTCACACTCCCTCTTGATCCTGGTGATCTCCTCCTGGTGCAGGTGGTACACACTCCTTATCTCTGCTGCTTTGATTTTGTCAGCTTGGATCACCATCGTCAGAGCCTCCTCCACCTGTTTCTTCGCCCCCTTCAGCTCGGATATTTCCTGCTGCATTTTGATTTTCTCCACCTCAAAGCCCTTCTTGGCCTCCTCCTTGGCCTCGCTGAGCAGCACCGTTTTCACCTTGTCCGGGGCCCCGTCACGCACGGCGTTCAGCAGGGTCTGCAGTCTCTGGATTTCATTATCTTTAATTTTTATTACTCTGAGCAGTTCAGCTTCGTGCTGTCTCAGAAGTGTTTCTCGAACAGCTTGGAGCTCTTTCATTTTGTCTTCGTGAAGTTTGACTTTGAGCTCTGTGACCACCACTGTGCTTTTATGCTGCTCGTGCTCCTTGATCTGCTTCACTTCCTGATTTTTCTCCCTTTCCAACTTGCTGACCTGTAAGGAAAATCAAAAGAAGTACAGTATTTTCAATGAACCAACCAATACATATCATGGTATTTTTTTTTTAAATGGTAGAGGTGAATTTACAGTATTACGCTTCAGTGTTGGCGTGTCTGTGTCTACAAACTGGTGGTAGCAAAGACCTTCCTTTCACTGCAGGCTCATTTTTAATACACATTTAGGAATCAGTCAGTACCTTCTGAACAAGTCTGAGTCCTTGCTTTTTTCTGCAGAAGCTCTCACAGCACATTCCCCCCAAAAATAAGGGAAAAATCAGATGCCAAGGCCATCACTCTGGAAGGCTTAGGCACTGCAGAGCAAACCTGCACCTGCATGAGCAGGACACAAAAAGCTCCTGTGCAAGCTCCTGTGAAACCCCAAACAGCTGCATTTGACCAGATGCTTTTCAAGTGATGGATTATTGAGCTGAAGTAGCTGACTGTACCTGACCACACAAGGCTCAAGTGATGTTTTAATTTAAAAACCATGCCATAAACTCTAGAGAAGCCATGGCCAGAAGTGGCTGTGAAGGACAGGGAGAAGGAAAACAAAGTCCTCAGCCTTAAAGCTGCAAACGCTGCTTCACAGCAAAAGCAATAACAGATTCTCTATTTATATATCAGATTTATGGTGTTGAATTCTTAATAATGATGGAAATTCATGGAAATATTCAGACTATCATTTTGTCCCTGCACCTAAGGCATTTTTATTCTGGAACCAAACCCCCCCGAAGTTTAATCAGTGGAAACTGATTTGGGAGGTTGAGGAAAAGCAAATAAATATTGTAGACTCTTGCTGAGAAGTGAGGGAAAGAGCTGGAAATGCTCAGAGCTGAGGCTCCAGCCCCATCAGCTGTCCCTCTCCCAAAGGCTGAGGGAGAAGCTGTGTCTCCTTGGAATCTGGGAATTAGCACAGGAGGCAGAGCTGAGGTTCAGTATTGTATGTGTGGGTAAGTGTGGGAAATAGAAACTCTGAGAAATATTTCTTTGCATGTTTAAGGGATTTAAAAACCTCTGGCTAACAGTGGTTTTTAACCTTTTTTCATGGAAAAAAAAAGGCTTTTTAAGCTCTGGAATGAAGCAAGAATTTTCAAGTATGTGTATTAGATAGTAGCATAGTGTGTAGTTTATCACAGGGGGAGTATTTTAGATTTCTGGGGTTTTTAGAATGGCAGGTGAAGTGAAGGCAAGATGGAGAAGACCTCGTGGGTTTTGGGTTCTTCCTTCTTCTTCATCTGCCCCATTTCCTGCTGTGAAGGTGGCACTTTCTGGTTGGTTTAGAGCAGAGACTGACTCTCTAACAAAGGTGATAGATATTGGAGATCTTTTATAAATATTGCTTACATGGTTTTTAATATAAAAATACACACCACCCTGTGTGGGTGGGAGAGTGCCTGAAAGTGACCTGCTGCACAGATCTCTGTGGGTCAGGAAAAAGAATGTTAGAGAAAAGAAAGAATAAACAATCATGAAAAAAACAGAAGAGAGGGCTCACGACCATTTCTTCAATATCTGGCTGGAGGAGAAAAAAGTCTTTTGCATTCTCAGGTGAGAAAAAACTCCATTAAAAAATATATATATATATATATAAAACTCGATAGGTAAGCAGCCAGTTTGAAGGAGTTTGATCTGAAAATGGAAAGAGAAGAACCAGCAAAGAAAATGTTGGTGTTTCTGGCCTCTCTGAACGACACCAAACTGCACCCCGAGGAAGGGAAGCTGCCCACCTTGCTCTTCTCCTGCTGGAGCTCGATCTGGATGTCGGTGAGCTTGGCCCTGAGCTCCTCGTTGGCAGCCTGCAGGGCAGCCAGGGCATCGGGTTTGTCCCCCCTGGCACGGCTGCTGGAGCCCCTCTTGGCCATGGTGAGGGACGGCCCCGGCCCCGCTGGCTCCGCTGGCTCCGTGCCCGCTCTACATCTTCTGGGGTCTGCAGGGAGGGACAGCGCTGTCACCCAGCCTGGCACGGGGACACACACACCCACAGCACGCCCAGCAGGGTCAGCAGGGGCTGGGGTCCCTGGATGAAGGGTGGAATCACAGCTTTGTTCAAAAAAAACAAAGGGTTTTTTTGGTTTGGGGATGCAAAAGTCCTGCAAGACCATTTAGGGTTCCCCAGCACTGTTGGTGACCCATGTCCCCAGGTGCCACACAGCTTTTAAATCCCTCCAGGTTTGGGGACTTCACATCTGCCCTGGACAGCTGTGCCAGGGCTGGAGAGCCCTTTCCATGGAGAAGTGCAGCCCAGTACCCAACCTGAGCCTCCTGTGATGCAGCCGTTCCCTCTTATCCCATCCCTTGTTCCCTGGGAGCAGGACCTGAACCCCGGCTGCACCTTCCTGCCAGGCAGTGTCCTGTTCCTTCAGTGCACTGGAATTCCCACAGCACAGGGAATGTGGAATTCCCACAGCCTGGGGGATGTGGAATTCCCACAGCCATGGGGAATGTGGAATTCCCACAGCCATGGGGGACATGGAATTCCCACAGCCATGGGGATGAGGGTGTTCAGGAGGAACATCCAGGCACCAGCCCCGGGAGCTGCCACAGCTCGGAGACAGCAACCACTGGGAAGATTTTATTCCTCCTCTATTTTCATGGAATCCCGGGACACAAAACTCCATTACAAAGTGCTCGGATGTGGGGAAACATTTCCAACCTTTTCTGAAGCAATGCTGTGGATGTGCTCAGCAATGCTCCTGGCCGATGACCCTCAGTGCCAGGCTCTGCCCTGCATGGCTCAGGCTCCAACCACAGCGGGGGCTCCGGGATGGGCTCAGCAGGTCAGGGCAGCTGCAAGGAGAGACCAACAACAAATGACAACAGCAAAGCAGCAATAAAACCAACCCCCACCACAACACGGCAATAAAATACAGCCTGGCTTGAAATATAAGAGCAAAACTTGAACCTGTCGGGGAGAAAAGAGCAGAGGGAGGAGCTGCTCTGGGGGTGTGAAAATGGGATCTAAGGCTGGGAGAGGGCTCAGAGAATTTGGGAGTCAGAGAAATCACACAGGACAAGCAGTCACTACACATCTACTTTGGGTCAGAGGGGAGGAGGGAGGCTGAGAATAAAATAACATTCCTGATATTAATGGTCCAAACCAAGGTGGTACAAACAGTCTCAGTTCTGCTGTTTCTCAGGCTGGTGCCTGACTTTGTAGCCTGGAAGTTTGTATAAAAAGAAACACGTTTGGTTGGGCAAAGAAATAGAAATAAATTAAATTTTATAGATGTTGCCTGAAAAGTCTCTAACGTGAGTACATGTTCTTCAATTTGAGCTTCCTGCTGCTTTGTGCAAGCAGACACAAAACACCAGTGTAGATTTAAAACCCTGTTTCTTTATTGATAAAAAATGGGGCAGCCTGTAGCCACAGGCACAGAGTTCCACCTGCTGCAGCCAATGAGGCCTTTGTGCACATTACAGTTATTTTCTTAGAGGATTCCCTCCAAAGGCGAGGCAGTGTGAGCCAGGTTAGTTCAGAACCTGAGGAAAGGAGAAGCAGCCACCAACGAGCTTCAACTGCTTCCACGTGAATGGCAGAGAAATCATAATCTGAATGGTACAGGGATTTGAGAGAGGAATCACTACCAGGATTCTTTTTGACAGATGAGGGCTACGAGAATTCACATTTGTGTGCTTCCAGAAAAGGAAACTCGGGAGCTGGTACAGCAGAGCAGAGAAATTCTGTCCGAGGTCAATTTGTAGAACCACAGCTCCTGACACAGTGTTGCAGCTTTTTAATTTTCTTTAAAATGTTAGGAAGGCTTAACGACAGGAGGTGACACATTTCAGGTGCCAAGCAGCTGCTCAGGTCATTGAACACAACTCCTGGCCGTGCACAGGACAGTCCAGGAATGTCCCCCATGCCCTCTGAGCCACATCACAGACCTGCAGCCACATTTGGGCAGTGCAGGGGAGGGAGGGGTGCTGGAGCCTTGCCTGGGGACAGCAGTGGGGTGTGAGCATGAACGAGTGTGACCCTGTAGCCAAGCCTGGCGCTGGGGACAGCAGAGCCCACCCTGGCAGCTGCCCCAGGGTAAGGATGGAAAATAGGGCAGGGCAGCTGCCAGTGACAACCGTGACCTTGTGTGTGTGTGTGTGCAGGGGGACAAATGCCATTGTTGGAGCCCTGAAAGTGGTGGCTTGTGGCCCTGCAGCAGGGACAGCCGTGACTGCTGGAGCACGCCCCGGCCAGAGGAGCCAGCTGGCACCCGGGGCCAAATGCCAGGCCAGGCTTGAAAGAATATTTATCACAAATGCTGGGAGAAAAACATCCATGAAAACGCTGCCAAGGCACTGTGCTGATGCAGAAGCAGGCAGGAGGGGGTTCCTCCCAGGCTGAGGGGACACTGCTGCTGCTCGGGGGCTCTGCCCTGACACTGGGGACACGGGGGGACCTGGGGTGACCAGCCCTGAGCACAGCCCCTGTCCCTGCAGGGCACGGAGCAGCTCCCCCTCCCCACAGCTGGGCACAGGGGACATTCCCTGGGAAACCTGTCACCTGCCTCCAGATTGTTCCTGCCTTTTCCCAATGAGCTCCACGGAAGGGGCAGCTATCAGACACATCACCTTAACAGAACAGAAAGGTCATCATATTTTGGATGCTGGGAGAACAGATTATGCAGCTGGTTCCTGGCATGTTTGATATTGAAAACAGCATCAATAATGCATCAGAGCTGCCTTGAGCAGGGCTCAGCACTCCCTGTGCCTCCTGACTTGAAATTCAGACATCAAGGCTAATTGGGAAATGTGTTTTCTAGGTAGTAGTTGCCGAAATCAATGTTTTGCCACGCTTAAAAATAAGTGAATTAAGCCCTACCCAGGGTACAATATTTGAAAGCAGAACACTGCTCTTACAAATATGGAACATTTCCAATGTCTGCCACAGCCCTGTGAGCACTGGTGTTCTCTGTTTTTGACAAATTGTTCTGATTAATGAATTTAAACAAATTTTTTTGAGCCTCTGGTGCACCTTGGAACACTACAATAGAAAGAAAATATAATATTGCTCATGGCTGAGTTCCCACTTCCTCATATGAGTAATATCCATGTTCCATTTAGGATTGCACCTAAAGATTGCAGTCTATAGACCTGAATGCAAGAAAATGAGTTTTCCTCAGAAAAGGAATTTCATGCTAAGCCAATGCTTAAAATCGTGTCCCATGCTGGAGTTGTGCTTTGGGTTTATCCATATAAACCTTTGGGATTTATCCATATAAACCTTTGGGATTTATCCATATAAACTTTTGGGCTTTATCCATATAAACAGTGGACATAAACTCACTCAGCTGCAAGGTGAGAAGCAAATCTGCTGGAAATTGCATGGGAAAAGGAGCAGGTAGCTGAGATCAAGGATCAATGACCAAGATGTGAATTGTCCTGCACACAGGGTTCTGCTGTGCATTTCCTTCACATGCAGAACCAATGAATCCAGTTCCAGGATCCTTGGGGTTGAAAAATCCCTCCCAGCCCATGGAGTGCCAGCTGTGCCCCATCCCCACCCTGTCCCCAGCCCAGAGCTCTGAGTGTCACCTCCAGGGATGGGGATCCAACCCTCCCTGGGCACTGCCAATCCCTCAGCACCCTTTCCATGGGCAAATTCCTGCTGCTGCCCACCCTGAGCCTGCCCTGGGCCAGCCTGAGGCCGTTCCCTCTGCTCCTGTCCCTGTGCCCTGGGAGCAGATCCCAAATCCCCCCGGCTGTCCTCTCCTGGCAGGGACTTGTGCAGAGCCACAAGGGCCCCCCTGAGCCCCCTCTGCTCCAGGATCAGCCCCTTCCCAGCTCCCTCAGGAATTCTCCATTCCCTTCCCAAATCCCTCAGGAATTCTCCATTCCCTTCCCAGCTCCCTCAGGGATTCTCCAGCCCCTTCCCAGTTCCCTCAGGAATTCTTCAGTCCCTTTCCCAGCTCTCTCAGGGATTTTCCAGCCCCTTCCCAGCTCCCTCAGCCCCTCCTTGGGCTCCAGCTCCTTCCCAGCTCCATTTCCTTCCCTGGACATTCCATGAGGATTTCTTTCTCTGTGTTGTTTAGATTGAGACTAATTTGATGAAATTCTGGTTTTAAAAACCACAGGTAATGTGGGTGCCTCAACCCAGACATCCAAAGATGCACATCTGATGGTCCAAGCTCTTGCTGAGGCAGTTACAGGTCCCCACCCTGCCGAGTTAACACACCCTGGCACCTCCAGCCAGCTGGTGTAGAGCAAATCTCCATTTCCAGAGGGGAAATAAATAACCATCCAACCTTTTCCCAGTGTGGAATAAGCTCTGAAACACATCTTTCATGAAATAATATCTGCTTTAGATTCAAAATAATTCCACCCCTCACCCCCCAGCCCTGACATCTCTGCAGCTGCAAGTCTGGCCAAAGTTTTGCCCAGGATTAGATCAAGTCCAGCAGCAGCTGGAACAGACTGACCGATGTCAAATCCCCACTGACCTGAATTTTTCCTCAAAGATTAATCCTTCCACCGTTGCTGGCTTTAACTCATTGATGGGTGGATCGTGTCCTTTGTAAACTCTACATCTGCAGCTTCCAGGCTCCTCTGGGCAGGTTCCCCTTGTGTGTGCAGTTACCTGCTTGTGCCACAGCCATGGACAGAAATCCCATCCTCTGGTCCTTCATCAGAAGTCTTACACAGCTTTTCTGGGGTTTGTTTTAAGCCCAAACCACAGTTGGGTGTCAGTTATGGAGCTCATTATGGTTTATAGGGAACACCTGGAGCTGGGCCAGGGAGGCTCAGGTTGGATCTCAGGGAAAGGTTCTTCCCCCAGAGGGTGCTGGGCACTGCCCAAGAGCTCCAGGAACATTGGGACACCACTCCAGGGATAGCCAGGGTGGGATTTTGGGGTGTCTGTGCAGGGCCAGGGGCTGCACTGGATCATCCTGTGTCTCTGAATGCAATCCTGGCAGGAACAATTCCTGCTGAATCCCAACAGGTACGTTTTAAAGCAGGACACCTGTCTAATTGTACAACTCTTAGGGCTAAACTGCAGAAAGAGCAATAATGAATTAAAAACAGGTGAACAGGTAGGAAAGCATATTCTCCTTTTTCTCAGCTAACCCCTAATATTTAATGCACAGAAATCCATTGGAGTTTCTGCCGTAAGCTCCAATGACACACCCATCCAAATGATCCCTTAAACTGGAGCAACTCAGCCTAATTTGGGCAGGACTCTTAGTGAGGAATATATTTCAGGCCCAATTCCATGAGTTTAATAGGGTGTCACTGTGTTATCTTGCTCACAAACAAGCTGTTAGAGCAATGCCATCCCTTTTCCCGAGGAATTCATGCCTGTATAATTAACTAAATCAACTGGAACACAGATGGCATCGCACCATCCAAAAGCACTTGATGGAAACATTTTAAGCATGTTATTAACATCCCTAAATAACTATTTAATGCTACCTCTCCAACCCTCTTCAGCACCAACACACAACACAGCTGGATTTGAGGGTGGAAAAGGCAATATTTAATTGCTACGCTCTTAGAAAAGATTTTCAGTTCTTGGGTTTATTCAATTTATAAATGAGCTTGAAAAATAACAGACTCAACAGTGGCAACAAAACCACTGCACTTTGGATTTCAGAATTAAGGTTAATTTCCAGACTGACTCATCATCATTAAATTCAGCTGTGAGGAACTGGGCAGCAGGAAAAGATACTGATGGGAGTAGGAACCTTTCTTTAGGCTGACCCAGACTGTCCAAAATTTACATTTCTATTTGACAAGTGTGTTTTACCTCTCAGTAGGTGTGTGCCCAGCTCTAAATCAAGATAAAAATTGACATTTCACAGCAACAGACGAGAATTTGAATGGAAAGTCGATTAATCTCCCAAATGCAAACAGTTGGGAGATGTCCATCAGGCTCTAGTGAAAAGCTGTTCCTACAGCCTGAAAAACCTGAGGATCAGATTATTTCAAACCTGATTTTTCCTTGCTAAAGATCCTGGTTTAAATGACCTTTTTGTGACACCTGCTGCGAGTCTCCTCCCTCATGCCAGCCCACCCCTGCCCTGTTACTGATCAGCAGCTGATCCTCGGCTCAGAAACACAGGAATAAACACAAAGCAACACTACCCACAAATAAACATAAATACTGCTTTGGAAAGAGAGCAGGAGCGTGCCCAGGCTTGGCAGAGTGGCTGGGATGTGCTGTGAGGGGGGTGGTACCCACCGGGGGTGGCAGTGCCAGGGATTATCACCATTCCTGTCCCACCAACATCCGCTGGACCAGGGCGAGGGCTGCCAGGATGGACTCCCATGGGATCGGGTGCCAGCCCTCCAGTGTGCTCTCAGCTGGGAGAGGGTCCCTGGGGAAGAATGAGAGAGCTTTAGGTGCCTTCTGGGGGCAGGCAGATCTACATTAGAGCAGCTGAGAGCCACCGAGCTGATTTTGCCAGGCAGAGCTTCCAGCCAGGAGATTGCAGGGGCAGGTAAAGAGAGAGATGGCAAACCAGAGAGGCCAACGAGTTCAGAACACAGAAACTGCTAAAATGGGAGCCAGGGGCAGCCCCAGCTGCTCTGGGCACCCTGTGCCAGGTTCTGCCCACCCTGCCAGGGAACAATTCCTGTCCCAAATCCCACCCAGCCCTGCCCTCTGGAGCCATTCCCTGTGTCCTGTCCCTTCAGGCCCCTTTCCAAGTCCCTCTCCAGCTCTCCTGGAGCCCCTTTAGGCACTGGCTAAATAAATATTTCCAACTATTACGAAAAGATCCATTATAAATGGATTTTATAACAAAAGCAGCCTCTTGCCACCCCTGCTTTTACATGTTTCTTTCTAGCCTTCTGATGTTTTCAAATTCCTGGAGTCAGATCCCACACACACATCTCTGTAAACAACAATTGTTTACATTTCTCCTTGGAAGAAGCGAGAATTGATGGACCTTTGGTTTGACCAGTGTGGTCTGAGAGGTGGCCACCTGTCAGAGCAATCACTGAACAACTTTTGCAACATATATAAATCAGAGTTTTACAATAAACTCCCTCTTTCTTCTGCCCTTGCTTGAGGGAAGGTGTCGTGCGTGTGTGGCTCGTTTTGTGTTGAATAACGGCAGCCCCTGAAAGATGATTGAATAAAATCCTAAAAGCAAAATGTCCTCCCAGATGGTGAGCCAGAACCCCTGACCAACCTGGCAGAGCACAGCTCGTGTTTCCCAGAGGAGAGACAGAGCATCAGGTGGGAAGGAGAAGGCTGCAGGCAGGAGGGAAAGAACCCAGAGAGCAGTGGGAAGCAGTGGTGTGGCATCAGCCCAACCCTGTGCCCACGGGGGTACCGTGGAGGTGACCCCGAGCTGCTGCCCTTGGCCAGGGCAGCTCTGCCAGGAGGGCTCTGCACGCACCACATGCACAGGGCTGAGGGCTTTGCAGCTGTAATCTGATTGTTTAAAGCTGATTTGATTTGAAATGCTGCAGGAACCTTTGGAGTCAGTTTGCCTGGCATGCAGACACCGCTGCCGGCAGCAGGGGAGGGTCTGAGGCCTCCTTGCACCACGGCAGTGCTCAGGGGGAAGGAAAGGCTGCCCCACCCTCACTTTAACATTTGAACTCCAAGGACCCCCCGGCTGAACGAGAGCAGCTGTGCCTGCCCCATGCAAGTGTCCAAGGCCAGGCTGGACAGGGCTGGGAGCAGCCTGGGACAGTGGGAGGTGTCCCTGTCCATGGCACGGGGTGCTACTGGATGAGCTTTAAGGTCCCTTTCAACCCAAACCAGTCTGGGATTGTATGACCCATTTCTCTGGAAAAATTTTATGTTCAACACAAGAGCTCTATAACTTTTTTTTTTTTTTTTCTTTCCCAAGACTATCAAAAAATAGGAAAAAAAACAAAAGAAAAAAAAAAAAAAAAAAATGTGGGGGAAAAGAGGAACTTCAACAGCTGCCTCTGCTTGTGCTCTCCACTGGGTCACAAAAATTGGTTTCCTGGAGTTCACCTCGGAGGCCAAGTGACTCATTCCCAAGTGGCATCTCCTGGCTGATGCCTCCTCTCGGGAATGTCCCCTCGAGCACTTGTGCGGATGATCAGGAAAAGCACCGGCCCCGCTATTCCGTGTGAAATGTGCAGCATAACAAACCAGGAAAACATTCCCCCCAGCAGCAGGCTGCAGCAGCTGCAGAGGAGCCCTAGCCTTTCCCAGCTACTGGGTTAGTGTGGCAGCTGGGTAATCTGGGATTTGAGTTCAGGACTCTCCGATTTTTAGCCTTCTGCATTTCCTCCTTCAGGGAAAGCGGCTGCTGGCGCTGTGCTGATCCTCACCGAGGGGCTGTGTCCATCTGGCTCCTGCCCAGGCTGATCCCGGGGCTGATGCCCATCCTGCTCCGGGATGCTCCGAGGGATGCTCTCCGCTGGGATGTGTCCCAGCAGCCCGGCCTGGGGCTCTGAGGGAGGGACAGAGGCTCTGCAGAGATCCGGACACCCTCAGGGGTGGCACTGGGAACAGCGGGGCGGTGGCTGCTGTGCTCCGGGGTGAGCGGAGCCTGCGGGTTTAATGGAAACGATGCAAATTCCCTCCAGGGAAAAGCAGTGACTGCCAGCAGGCAGAGGGGCTGAGAAACGTGGGCTGTGCTTGGGGCAGCAGATTCCTGACCAGGAATCCTGGCCCCCATGGCGAGGGGAGGATGGAAATCTGGATTTCAGTTTCACTTCAGGGTCAGACACTCCGGTGATTAACTGCTCAAGGGGTGTGGGGTCACAGAATACCTGAGCTGGGTGGGACCTGCAGGGATCACTGAGCCCAGCTCCAGGGAACCCCAACAATCCCAGCCTGAGCATCCCTGAGAGGAGACGGAGCCATGGGATGTGTCACAAACTCCACTCACAGATGGGGCATCAAAACAAAGGAGTTACTGCTCCAGGGAGGAGACTCCAGCTGTGAGCCCCAGGGCCCAGAGCTGGGGCTGGCCCTGTTCTGGTGACCTGGTAAAGAATAAAGGGCAGGACATAAAAACCTGCTGATAACAGAGGATTATGTAGGTCAATCAGGAAAGAGGACAAGGCAGGCAAAAGGAAGGAAAAATAAAACAATAACCTCAAACTAGAAAAAAATAGGTAACTTAGCAACATGAAATTCAATCCGTGAAAGTACAAGATAATCTACATTTAAAAATACAATTTGACATATCCTGCACACAGAGATTTAGGAGGAAAGATCAAGTCATCACTGAGGACATCTGTTGTGCACACAGCAATGTAAATAAGGTATTACAGTGGCAGGAGATGTGAAAGCAGAGGAGAAGCATTATGATGCTGCAGAAAGCTAAATGGTAGGCGCTCATTAATCCACTCCAATTCTCCTAAATGAAACATAATAGGTGCCACCAGGTAATAAAGGAGTCAGGATCTGTGAGGTTTAGGAAGGGGCATTGAACAGGAAGTTATGAAATGATTGATACTGTGTAGGTGAAAAGGATGTTTCAGTTACTTTTTTGTACTAATGCAAGACAAGAAACCACCCTGTGGGCACTGGCAGGAAATGAAATGATTTTTCCAGCGGAAAGCTGAATCTCTGACAGGGAATCACACCCCACAAACCCTGGGAGCAGCCACCCATCGTTCTGCTGCTCCTGGGGTCAGGCACCACTGGCCAGGTTGAGCAGGGGAGGAAAAGGCAGGAGCTGAGTCCCCAGAGCAGCCACCACAGGGCAGCCCTTCCAGCCCAGCCCATCACCCCTGACCTCAGCAGGCAGGGCAGGCCAGGACTGGCACTCCCTGGTGTCTGCACTCTGCCTTTGGGGGACAGCATTGTCCTTCTCCTTCATTCAGTTCTCAATTGAAATCACAGCTCCTGCTTTGGCCTCGCTCGGTGACGTCCCTGTGCCACAACCTGGGAGAGCCCTGCTGGGCCAGGAGGATGGGGAGAGAGCCCAGAGGCTCAGGACTGGGGTAAGGGGCTGGGAGGAGAGGCTCCAGCTGAATTCCTCAGGATGAGAGCAAGCAGCTTCAAGTTGCACCAAGGGAGATTTAGGCTGGAGATCAGGGAAAAATTCCACAGAGAAATGGTTGTCCAGTCCTGCCAAGGGCAGTGATGGAGTCACCATCGCTGGAAGTGTTTAAAAAATGCAGCTGTGGCACTTGAGGACATGGTCTAGAGGTGACACGGTGGTGCTGTGGGTCAATGGTTGGATTTGATGCACGTCATCAATGAATTCTGTGATTCCATGATTCCATGATTTACTCCATCCCTCAGGAATGTCAGCTCAGGCCACAGTGACCTGCAGTGCTCAGGCAGCTGGAGGTGGGCTGGATACCCCCAGATCAGCAACATCACAGCTCCTAAAGGTACTGAGGTTTTAAAACTTTTTAAAAGCTTATTAAAAAGTACAAGGAAAACATGTCTAACAATAATAACTTCAGATTTGCTTTGAAAAACAATTCTGCAATTGAAATGACCACAGATACACTGGAAATAGCAGCCCAGGAGCATTTTTCTGTCCAGATAACACATATCTTGGCAGCATTTCAA
The DNA here is from genome assembly GCA_018697195.1 of Certhia americana. NCBI lineage: Eukaryota > Metazoa > Chordata > Aves > Passeriformes > Certhiidae > Certhia > Certhia americana. The sequence goes on from CM031862.1 coordinate 632,311, forward strand.
CAGAACTAGAATCATTTTCAAGTGTCAGATGCTGCATTTCACTGGTGCTCGGGAAATGCCCGTGTCCCTGTCCTACCTGCAGCCACTCTGCTCTAAGAGAACCCTCCCGTCCTTCCTTCAGCAATCCCAGCTCCCTCCTCCCTGTACAAATTCCTCTGGGTCTGACACCGCTTCTGTGGGCTTGAGGAGATAAAAAAGCTGCAGGAAACAACCCCCCCGGGATTGTGCACCCGGAGCACGGGCCGGAGGTACAGACGGAGCTGCTACACTGCAGCAAACCCCGGTGCATCGGCTGCAGCAGCCCCAGGCCTGGGCTGCAGAGGGGTCTGCAGCGGAGAGGAGCCGGGGAATGGGGAGGAACAGGGGAATGGGGAAGGAACCGGGGAATGGGGAGGAACAGGGGAACGGGAGAGCAGGGATGAACCGGGGAACGGGAGAGCCGGGATGAACCGGGCAACGGGAGAGCGGGGATGAACCGGGGAATGGGGAAGGAACCGAGGAATGGGGAGAAACAGGGGAACGAGAGAGCCGGGATGAACCGGGGAACGGGAGAGCGGGGATGAACCGGGGAATGGGGAGAAACAGGGGAACGGGAGAGCCGGGATGAGCCGGGGAATGGGAGAGCCGAGAGAAGCCGGGGAATGGGTGAGCCGGGATAAACCGGGGAATGGGGAAGGAACCGGAGAACGGGAGAGCCGGGATGAATCGGGGAATGGGAGAGCGGGGATGAACCAGGGAACGGGGATGAACCGGGGAACGGGGATGAACCGGGGAACGGGGATGAACCGGGGAACGGCAGAGCGGCTCCGGCAGAGCAGCGGCTGCGCTGGGAGCGGAGGGAGCTCCGCCTGCTCCGGCCTGGCAGAACTGCCCCTGGCACCGGGCAGCGGCTCTCTCCGGCCCCTTGGGCCCCGGCAGGGCCGCTCCGTGTGCTGCCAGCCCGGGACACGCTCCCCGAGCTGTGGCAGCGCCCGCAGCCGCTCCGTGCGCTCGGCCGGGGCTCCCCGGGATGCGCTCGGCATCATCAGCCTCGGCACAGCCACCCCCGCCCTGCCAGCCAACAACGCCGCCGCACATTCCCACTGACGGAATTCAACTTACAGAGCACTTTAATGAGATTTTAAAAATCATTTCGGGCGAGGAAAGCACCTGGGCAGGATGCTGGGCAGCCTTGGCTCTCCTCCGCTTCCAGCCCGGCAGCGCGGCGGCTCCCGGTTTGTCACGGCTCCAGCTCCGAGGGGCTGTGACTCAGCAAAGGGAGCAGCTTTGGATTTTTCAGATGGAACTTACCAAACCGTGCCAATATTACGGGGAGGATCTGCTTCCTGGATCCACTGCTCTGCCAGTCTCTCCCGAGGTATTTCCACTGAGCCCTCCCCATCTGGTTACGTTATGACAACAGGAAACGGTTTCTTGGGGGAAAAACCAGCAAATGCAAAGCCTGCATGGGAACCGGGCTGGGCGAGGAGGGAGAGGCTCCCAGCCCCTACCTGGGAATTGCACTGCATTGGAAAGCAAAGGGGATGTCTGGGAACTCGGCTGTGAGCCGGGAATCACATCCTGGGGGAATGGAATGGGAATGGGGAATGGGAATGGGGGAATGGGGATGGGAATGGGAATGGGAATGGGGATGGGAATGGGGGAATGGGAATGGGGATGGGAATGGGGATGGGAATGGGGATGGGGAATGGGAATGGGAATGGGAATGGGAATGGGAATGGGGATGGGAATGGGAATGGGGATGGGAATGGGAATGGGAATGGGAATGGGGATGGGAATGGGAATGGGAATGGGGGAATGGGGATGGGAATGGGGAATGGGAATGGGAATGGGGATGGGAATGGGAATGGGGATGGGAATGGGATCAGCAACGGGAATGGGATCAGCAATGGGAATGGGAATGGGATCAGCAATGGGAATGGGATCAGCGACAGGAATGGGAATGGGAATGGGAATGGGATTCGCAACAGTAATGGCAAAGCAACAGGAAGGGCAACGGGAGCCCCTGCCCGAGGAGCCCCTGCCCGAGGAGCCCCAGCAGGCTGGCACGGATGGCAAGTGCCCCACAAGTGAGGCTGGCTCTGGGAGGGCCCCTCTGGCCTTTCCACAAGCTGCAGGATCCCCCAGGATAGGATCAGGCTCCTGAGCCCAGCCACAGCCCTGAGCCACGGGCCAGCCCCCCCTGCCTCCCTGGCTCTGCTCTGCCCACAGCACGGAGGAGCAGCCCCGGGGATCGGGCTCTCAGGTGAGCTGAGGAGGGCTGAGATCCACACCTGGCTGGGCAGAACTCAGGTATGACCCAGCTGGGTGATCTGTGGCTGCTACAGAGCCAGCCCCGAGCTCCAGCAGCTCCCCACACCACAGCCTGCCCAGTGTGTCCCCAGACACCGCCCCACACCTGTGCAGGTGTCCCCAGGAGTGTCACAGCCCAGCAGTGCAGGTGGGACACACAGAGTGCCCTGCCCCTGCCCTGCCCTTGGCAGATATGGCCAGGACAAAGAGCAATGGCCAGCCTGCCCCCAGGGACAGGCAAAGCTGGAAGGTACTGCCAGGATGATCCCACCAGAATCCAGCCTGTGACAAATCAGCAAACACGTCCTTTAATTACAGAAAGCTTTTCCCTTCGATTTTCTAATTAAAAGCAAGAATGCAGATGCCATTTACATAAAAGGAATGTCTTGTTTTCCTTCCTGTGCTGGCACCAAAGAATCCCAAACACATCCTGCAAGTTTCCATGGATTTAACAAAGTCCTCAAGGTTACAAAGCTTCTGACCCTCAGGTTTTGAGGTACGGGGGGCTCCAGCAGCAGCTGGGGTTGGTTGCAGAAGAGATATAGAAGACACATATAGAAAAGATACATACAGAATAAAGGGAATAAAAATATTTGTGTCTCTGCAGACATGAATCTGTTCTAAATTAGAGCCCATCAGTTTTCAGGTGTGAACCAATGAACAGCATCCTCTTTAAAAAGAGAAATACAAGTTCCAGTTGAGACTTTTGGAATTGATTCAATGAGTGAATGAGTAAGAAAGCAGAAGAATGAAATTTTCATGTCATGCGGGAGACATGAGGTGAATACTTGAATAAAAAAGTAATAAAAACAGGAAAAAAAAAAAATCAATATTAGCCTGAAGCACTAGAGAATCCCAATTTCAAAGATCCTCCAAACCCCCAGAGGAGCAGGGCTGGCTGTGCTGCTGCTGCCAGAGCTACTGCTCACAGCAGCTCCGAGCACTGGCCTGGCTTCAAAGGGAAGGGGGGCACCAGCCCAGACCCCCCCAAGGACAGAATCCACCAGACTGCCCCTAATTACACCAGCAACACCTCTGGGAGGGGGAGACAGAGCTGAGGAAAGGCTGTAACCTCTCCATCTCCAACTCAGCCATTTCTTCCAGCAGTCTGACTCTTGTATTTGTTACATCCTTAAAATATATGTTGTTATATATGTTATATGTCACCCTGATCTTTGGAAGTTTTTCTCAGCCTTCTGATATTTGCATTCTTGTAGGGGAGTTCTCACACATTTTCATGGAAATAATGATTGTTTTGCATTCCTGTCTGGAGAAAGAGAGAATTGATGGACTCTCGGTTTGACCAGTGTGGTTGGAGAGGTGGCAACTTCACCCTGCAATCCCTGGGCACCTTTGGAATGGTATATATATATTGGGGTCACAAAATAAACTTCCTCTTTTCCTCCTTTCTTAGTGAAGAGAGTCACAGTGAGTGTGTGTGTTCATTTTGTGTCGTAGTGTGACAGTTATATATGTTACATAACACGTTTATATATATATATAATGTGTGTTATAACAAATATATGTTCTATCCTTAAAATGCCACATTGGTTTGGGTTGAAAAGGAACTTAAAGCTCCTGTCACTCCGCCCCTGCCATGGCCACTATCCTGGGTTGTTCCAGGTGTCCAGCCTGGCCTTGGGCACTCCCAGGGGCTGGGAACCTTCCAGCAGAGTAGGAAATAAAGCAGAGGGAGGGAATGGCAGTGAGATGCCCTGCCTTGAGCTCAGAGCTCACAGTGGGACCTGCCCTGCTCCCCTCAGCCCAGGGGGCTCCAGCAGGGTCCCGGGGTGCTCCCACACCCCCCTCTGCTCTCTGCTTTAAGGAAAAGATGACTTTCCTCACTGGCACACGGGCTCGTAGCCAAACAGCTTTTGGAAACAAACACATCCTGAGCAGTGCCTTCCCCAGGCAGCAGAGCAGAGTGTGCAGCCTGGCAGCCGCTGCCGTTGCCATGGAGGCCAAACCCGCTGCTCTCCTGCCTTCCCTGTCTGCAAAAAGGGCAGAAACTGCTGCAGAGCAGGAGCTGAGGCTGCCAGAGAGCCCTCACAGGCTGCACAAGGCAATGGGGGACACACAGCATCACAGAATTGCTTAGCTTGGGTCTCTTTCTCCAGGCTTTGGTCTCTTTCTCCAGGCAACAATGCACAGAATGAGAGACACAGTCTCAAGCTGCACCAAGGGAAATATAGATTGGATAGCAGGAAAAAGTTTTTTTATGGAAAGAGTGATAAAGCTCAGGAATGTTCTGCCCGGGGAGATGGTGGAGTCACCATTCCTGGATGTGTTTAAAAAAAGACTGGATGTGGCACTTGGTGCCATGGTCTAGTTGAGGTGTTAGAGCATGGCTTGGACTCGATGATCTTCAAGGTCTCTTCCAACCTAGAAATTCTGGGATTCTGTGAAAAGAAGTCCCAGCCCATTGAATCCCAGCTGTGCCCGATGCCCACCTTGTCCCCAGCCCAGAGCACTCAGTGCCTCACACAGATGCTGTGGAGAACTTTGCTGCCTGAAGCACTTTTTGATGATGGATTTTTTTTTTTTTCCTCAATCATTTTAGTCAAAACATGAAGATGAAAAATTGAGTTGCTGTCAAAAGCAAAACTGAAATGCTTTAGAATGGCATTTGAATTTTTAGAAGTGCTTATGTTTAATTAAAATCAAGAATTTTAAAGCCCTATTTTGAAACTGGAGCCCCTCTGCTCTGGAGCCAGGCTGGCAGAGCTGGGGGGGCTCAGCTGAGGAGGAGAAGCTCCAGGGAGAGCTGAGAGCCCCTGGCAGAGCTTGAAGGGGCTCCAGGAGAGCTGGAGAGGGACTGGGGACAAGGATGGAGGGACAGGACACAGGGAATGGCTCCAGAGAGCAGGGCTGGGTGGGATTTGGGGCTGGAATTGTTCCCTGGCAGTGTGGGCAGGGGCTGGCACAGCTGTGGCTGCCCCTGGATCCCTGGCAGTGCCCAAGGCCAGGCTGGGATGCCCTGGGACAGTGGGAGGGGTCCCTGCCATGGCAGGGAGGGCTCAGGGTGGGATTTGAGGTCAACTTTAAGGAAAGCTCCTTACTCAGCCAGGAAGGAGGATGGGGTTTTTCTGCTGTTGCCAAAGAGAAGGGAGCTATAAATGTTGTTCTTTCTCCTTTATCATCTCTGATGACTGAGCAGCAAATGCTAAAAATAATTTTCATGCTTCATCTTCAAAGTTGCTGTGTTGCAATTTTGTTTTTTTTTTAAAACCAAAACAAATCCTATATCCCTGCAAGGATATTAGAAATATTTCAGGACTCAAATGAAACTTTCTGAAGAGGTGCTGCGAGGCTGCCAAATGTGACATTTCACACAGAGCTTTTCTCTCTGAGCTGCCTCCCAGCCCTCTGCTCACGAGGAGACAACAACTGAGACAGTGACACAATTCTGAGAGCAGGCTGACTTCCAGTGCTCACTGAGGCATGTTTGGGAATCAGGGACCTGGACCTGCTGCACAGGGGGCTGCAGAGGAAATGACAGCAGATTCTGATCTCCAGGGGAAGGTTTGACCCAGCCAGGTTTTCCTTTCCCATCTCTGATGTTCAGTACAGCTTTATTGTCAGCAGTGGGCAGGACAGACCCCAGACCCAGCAATGGTTTGAGCATGAAAACACAACAGCAATGAAATAACTGCTGTAGCAAATGACTCCTACCAGTCACCATGGCTGGTGGCCTAAATCGAGATGTAACAGAACTGATTTGGGTCATAAAGGACATGAAAACACATCTCAAAAAATTTTACTCTGCGTGAGTCGAGCTAGCTTGGAATTCAGAACTCCAGGGAAACTGGAAGGACGGAAGTTTGCACACAAGTTACTTTAAATAGACGAGTCTCATTAATAGGAAATAAGCAGGCATGAAATAATGTCCCCAAAGCCATAAGTACAGCAGCCCTCAGTAAACCTGGAACAACCCAGGCCCAGCCAGCACTGCACACCTCAGTGCACTAGCCAAGCACTGAAGATTATCTGGACAAGACCCTCAAGGGCAAAATCCTCCCTGGTACCCCAGGAAAGGCTGTAGGCTGCTTCTGCATCTTCACACCCCCAGGAACGGGTCCTGAGCCCCAGCATTAAATATTCATAAACATTTGCTCAAGGTTCACTCCCTAATTAATGAGTTCCACGCTCAGCCCATACTCTGCTCAGCCCTCACTGCAGCACGGCTCACCTGAGCCAGGAGCAGGGTCAAAACCTGGGCCAGGGGCACACCCTGCAGGTCCCTGTGGCACACCTATGTCACACGCTCACAGGATCCCTGTGTGTCCCTAACAACAATCGGGGAATTGCTCAGGTTGGAAAAGCTCTCTGAGACCATTGAGTCCAACCACTCCCCGGGCAGGGTTCATTAGGGACTGAATCCCCATTTAGTGCTGCTATCCAACAACACCTTCAAACTCCGTGCCACTGATGCAGTTGGAACAAGCCCTTGGACCTTTGCTGCCTGCCTTTCTCTCCGATCTGGGGATGAAGGAGTAAATCCCTGCCTGAGCAGACATTCCTTCCTGGGAGCTTCATCTGCTGGGAGCTCACTGGTGCTCCTCGATACCCCCGTGGTGACTGACAGGGAAACAGAAGCAGAAAAGGAAACATTCCTGCCTGGGTAATACTCTTCAGTCTCAAATTCAGTTGTTGACTGGCTTATTTTTAAATGGCAACAAGGATATTTTTAGCAGAGCGTTTATTTCTCTTCAGTTTCACATGTTTATGCAGAACACCGAGTTAACCAACAACTTGCTCCCCTCATTGAACTGTTACTGCTCTTACAGTGAAACATTTCCAAACCTCAGCTCAGCTCTTGGAAGGAAAAAGAATCCTCACACCATCCTGGCTAGGAATTAACAGGGAAAGCAGGAGAGAAAAGCTTTGCACAAAGACTTTTCCCCCAAGCTTATCGAAGTCCTTTACTGAGCTTTGTGCTGCACACCAGCAGAGCCCCCTCCGGGTGTTCCAAAGGGTTTGTTCACATTCCCACTCTCCCAGGGGTTGGGATGTGCCACCTCTGCCAATACCACACTGAGGCTGACCCTCTCCTGCCATCCAAGACCAGGCTGGGCAGGCCTTGGAGTGACCAGGGCTGGTGGAAGGTGTCCCTGCCCATGGCAGGAGGAGCTTTAAGGTCCCTTCCCACCCAGACCACTCTGGGGTCCTGCTGGAGAAACTCACTGCACCCCCTCCCATTTCACATTGTCCCTTTGAACAAACAAAATAGTAACAAAGCCTCCCCAAACTCCCAAAACACCAAAAAATAGCTTTGAGGGAAAAAGATCATGTTTATATTTGTCTGCTCCTGCTTTTGATGCTAACTCTGACACTGGCCTCAGTGACTCTCCCCATCCCTGTGCCCCTGCTTTTCCTGTCTCAGCATCCACACCCACCTCTTATTTCCTGCAAGACTACTCTAGGAAGGCTTTAAGCATTCCTGTCTTTTCCATCCCTCTTCATATTCATGATATATCCTAGCTGCTGCACTGCTTGTTTCTCCACTATGTATTTTTTTATTTGATTTGTGGTTGTAAAACCTTATCAGGCCAATCCTGGGACACACACTGATATTTTAGTAAGAGGGGAATTAAAAAAAAAAAAAAAGTTCCAGACCAAAGAAAGCAAAAAATTCCCTTTGTTTAGGAAGTGCTGCCTGGCAGAGCTCCCTCAGCCTGGAAGCAGGTCAGGCTGCTGGGTGACTGACAGGTAACAAGGGGCACCTACAAGCACCAGTTCCTTTAACTCCTGCTATGCCTGAGTGGATCCTAAGGGAATAAAACCTACCGAGATTCCCTTCTGCTGCAACTCTGCAAACCAGAGCTTTGGCAGTGCTGGTTTTGTCCCTAAGAACTGGGATTGGCAATATGTGGAACTGGAATTTCTGCATGTGCAAAATCAGGGACCAGCTGTGCGTTCAGAAAAGGAGAGCAAACCAAACCCAAGGAGCACCCTTTGCTCCAAAGGCTTGTTTTGATTTGTCTCTGACTAAATCACAGGATTGTGGAATCACGGCTGGAACTCACTGAGCTCACTGAGGCCAGATGTCAGCCAAGGCCAGCACTAACCATGTCCTCAAGTGCCACATCCACACACTTCTTGAACACTTCCTGGCCAGCCTGTGGCAGGGCTGGACAAGCCTTTCCATGAAATATTTTTCCCACTATCCAACCTGAGCCTCCCCTGGCCATTCCCTCTCCTCCTGTCCCCGTTCCCTGGGAGCACAGCCTGACCAGAAGGTCCCCCCTGATCTCCTTTTGCCCAGGCTGAGCCCCTTTCCCAGAGGTGAGGGGCAGAGGCTGGGCTGTGATGGGGCTGGGGGTGCCAGGAGCCCCCCAGCCCTGCCAGCTCTGGGTTCCCCCAGCTGGAGGGACCTGGCACAAAGCACTGGGGAAAGAGCAGGAACAAGTCCAAGGTGGAAGGGTCAGACTGTGTGAGGAACCCTTCCAGAGGCAGCACAGACAATAAAGGGCTCCCCCATTGTGAGGAGGCTGCCCCAGCTCCCAAACCCCAAATCCATCCCACCACCCTCACTGACAGCTGGGAACGTGGGGAGCTCTGGCAGGGAAAAGTTGGGATCTCCCAGCAAGGTTTTAATTAGTCATTAGTAGCCACAGTAGAAATCCTCAAAGTGTTTTGATTGGAGAGAAAAGGCTTTTAACCACTGCAGGCATTATCTGGGACAGAATGGATAAATCTTGACCACTGGGTGTTTTCCAGTTGCTCACTGTATTACACATCAAGCAAACAAATTTTCCTTCAAGACCATTCCATTGCCTCATGAAGAAGTGTCACCAACCCAAGACAAGGGTACCCTGAGTGCTCAGAGGGGACAACAGCTCCGAGGGGATCATGGACAGTGGCACTGAGAACAAGCACAACAGCCCTGAGAGCAAACAAATCAGTCACCGTGGCCAGTGACTCCTGCCCTGATCTGATAAATGCTCATAGCAAACTTGACTAACATCCCCTGGTCACATCTCCTGGTATCTTTACCCGCAGTGTCTCACACTGGGTAAAGCCTGGGTGGTTCCAGGAATGGGATGAGCTTTGAGGACCCTCCCAACCCAGAGCATCCCCTGGTTCCATGATCTCATCCTGTGGGAAAGCTGCGGGGTTGCAGTCCCTCCCTGGGCAGCTGAGCTGAGCTGGGACCACCAACAGGGAAAACAGAGGCAGGAACAGGAGGTGTGGGGAGAGAAAAGACACTTTCTGCAGCTCCAAGTGACCTTTTGAAAGAGTTCCTTTGGCACATGACCTTATGAAGGTCGAATGACCAGAGCACCAGCTCCAACCCCAGGATCTCTACTGGATTTAAGGAGAGCCAAGATTCCACATCCTGCTGCTGGCCTGGGTTTGGGGAAACCCATTTATCCTGCAGACATTCTCTCATGCCTTTTCCAGCTGTCTCTCCTCAGGCACTGCCTCAGATGAAATCCATTGAACCCTCATCTCGATTCTGCACCAGCAGTGAATAACAAATCCCTGATCACGTGTGCTGCAAAGAACTGCCAGCCTGCACAGGAATGAGGAGATTTTCCAAAAGCTACCACGATCTCATTCTCCATTAGGGTCATTTCTGCAGAATTCTATCCAATTCCAGAGACCTTTGGGTGTTTGCTTGGGCATTTGGTTGTAATTGCAAAAGAAAACGGGGCATTAGCTTTCCAGGTTAAATGATTCTACACATGGATTAGCATTTTGTCACTACAGCAGCCAGCACTTGATGCCCTGGGGAGAAGGAAGCTCTCTTCTCCTTTGCATGCAGGTAGATGCTCCTGGCCCACTGTAGGCAAACAGACAGGATCCCACCAGCAATTTCATTTGGGTTTCTGAAGTATTGGCTAACATTTGTCTGCTTTTACCATGAAATATATTCATACAAATGCTGTTACATGTCTTAAAATTGTCCAGTGCTGTTAGAGTCTCGCTCCCAGAGCGGTTGGATGGGTTCGAATCCTACACCTCAGTCAGCTGGGATGTGAAAAATGTTTAGGATTTGTTTTTTCAATTATGTTTCCATTTAAGCTGAGCCTCTGTTCCTGATCATACATGAAGAGCTGCGGCACAGAAGGTGACAAGCTGAGAACACATGTTTTAAGGGAAAACGTTAAAGATCATTATTTAAAAGCCTTCACTTGTTAACATTAATTTGCTGATGGTACTTTGAATTCAAGCCATCTGCAATAAAAAGTAATATTTTAGCGATGCATTTTTAGGGGAAAAAAAATGTGAAGCAAAGTTTTACTCTTCATGTAAACTGACAGTGCACTGGGAAACTTAGTGAAACTTCACCACGTGGGAGGTGTTGACAACTGAGCATAGACCAAGGGAAGGATTTACAGGCACACAGTTCCACAAATATATCCCAGACTGGTATTTGTCAAGACAACCCATGAGCCTTCAGCACATTCTTTAAAGCCTTATTCAAGTGGGGTGTTATTTTCTCCATCAGGGCCCTGGTGACAAATGCACTTTCCTCTGGCCAGGCCATTCTTGTGGCTCACACTGGTGCCATTGGGCTCTTAATCACCACTGCAAACGCTGAAATTCCCACCAGTCTGATATTTGCAGGTGAAGAATAAGGGGTTCTGAGTCAGGAATTTCTGCCAAGGGGCAACACAAATCAGGCAGAAATTCCGCTGCAAAGTAAAGTAATCCTCCAGTCCCTGTGAAACTTTCAGTTTCTGAGCATATATAAAGCACACCCAGCAAAGAGAGTGGAGCCCAAGTGCAGAGAGGTGGCAGGTTAAGGATGCTGCACGTCAGCTGAGAGCCCAGGCTGACAGCTGTGAGTCTTTCTTGCCAGGAAATTATTATTTTGTACTACACACATTTCTCTGGCTCTATCACAATGTGTGAAATTACAGGCACAAGTCAACCCCACTCCAATGTGTTTTCTAATTTCTGCCTCCATTTTTAGCACTGCCAGTAGAGGCATCCCATGAACCGAAAGGAAAAGGAATCTGGATGAGATAAATCACACTGAAAATGACTGAGGGAGCATGCAGCTGAGAAAGAAAAATAAAAGAACTTTTTTTTTTTTTTTTTTTTTTTTTTTTTTCTTAGGTTAAATAGCACAGAACAGAATCCAAAGCCCAGACTGGTTTGGGTTGTGAGGGATATTAAAGCTCATCCTTTTCCACCCCTACCATGGACAGGGACACCTGCCACTATGTCAGGGTGCTCCAAGCCCCATCCAGCCCTGCCTCAGGAACTGCCAGGGATGGTAAAATCTAGAGCCTGGATTCTGATGAGGACAGGATTGCCATGGGAAGCAGTTTTGAGACACGCAGTGCACCGAGTTCAGCGAACAGGAAATGGCTGGATCAGTTCCTCGGTGAGCACACACAGAGATTATTTATCACAGCAATTCATCAGGGTGTGTGTTACCCCAAACACCAACAGCTACAGCTGCAGATTCAGCAGCAATCACCGACCCTGGCATTTCAACAGCATCACACCCGACAAAGACTCCATAAAATCCTGAGCAACAAACGGAGCAGGAAGGTGCAGCTGGGCCCCAGTGCCAGGCAGAGCCATCCCCTTCCTGGCATCCGAGAGCAAAGCTGTGCAAATCAGAGCCATGGTTATAACCAGCCTGGAGGGAGAACGGGGCAAATAACCCCAGACAGAATGAGAAACAGCACAGCTGAAAACGGAGCCTACAAAGCCTTTAGGCAGCAGATGGGTCATGTGCAACAAATCTGTCTATCATCTGTGTCTCTATCTATCTATCTATCTATCTATCTATCTATCTATCTATCTATCTATCTATC
>CM031862.1:674151-692322 GCA_018697195.1 Certhia americana
GTGACACTGCAGTGTCCCTGCCCTGATCACAGGTGTGACAGTGACACAGGCACACAGGCACAGTGACAGGCAGCTCTTCCAGCTGAGCTTTGGGAAGCAGCTCCCTGCAGGAGCAGCAAAGGAAAAGTGCTCAGGGCCCCCAGTGCAGCCCCAGTCCCTCCGGGGGTGACAATAACGAAATAATTGTCACTGAACAACCCCAGCCAAGGGCGGGTGAGATAAGGAGCTGGGATTGTCTGTCCCAGGGCTGGGGCACATGGTAACAAACCCAACAATGCAAACACTGCTCACATGGAATATTGCATTTCTGATGCAGACAGGAACATTCTGAGCTTTGGAGGCGATGATATCAATGAGTTCCAGAGGGTGCAATTGGACACTCCCTGCAAACTCCTGTCCTGTATTGATTCTGATGTGCTAACTTTGAAATCCCTTTCAATAATGCCCCACTCAGAAGGAAGGTGATTAGAAACCCAAACCAGTTCTCTCAATATAAATTCATTTTTCATCTTTTATCAATGATGCCCTTAAAAGTTTCTCTCCTAGTATGTAGAGATAATGATTTACCTTCTTGGATTGAAAAAAATGATTATTTAGAACAACTAAATAAACGAGTAAATATCATCTTTCTACAGGTTTGTGCCAGCCTTCAATATCACATTACTAACCAGCTTTTGGACACATCCAGTTTTACAGTCACCTTTCTTTAAAAGGCATTACCAGCCAATTACCAATTATTATTAATTATACCCAGGGATTTTAGAAGACACCCTGGAAAAGCAGTAAACCAGGGAAAAAGAAACAAACAGAGAAGGTAAGCAATGAGTGAAGTGACTTTACTGAGAATTTTATGACATTTCCAGTACTCAGATATGAAGGAGCCTTTGAGTTATCAAAGTTTATTAGCAGCAAAACAAATATTCCAGAATATTCCAGTACCAGCAGCACCTGCAAGCCCTTCTAGCAAGGATCCCTTTCACTCCTGGAGACTCAGGAATAACAGCAGGAAGAAATGCTCTGTCAAAGTCACAAAAGCCACTTTGCCATTTGGTTTTAGAAAGGGGAAAAGTTATTATTAGCTTCTCCCATTTTCTACTGGAGTATTCACAGAATTTTTTTGCTCCAAATAATCTGTGGATCATTTTTGTTTCCCAAAAATGCCCAAACCAGCTGCTGACAGCCATTGTTCCCCAGCAGTGCTATCCAGACAAACAGAATTTGGGGTGGAAACACACCAAAACACAGACACTGCCCAAATTCCATGGCTTGAAACAAGAAGTGCAGGGAGAGGAGGATAAAGAACATGCACTGCAACAGTCTGTCACCAACCTGCTCTAGGGAACAGGGAACTGGGGGGGCACAGCAGGACAAAAATAGAGACGCTTCCTTCAAATATTTTCTAAGTTACAAAATTAGGAATATGAGCAATCAGCTGTTTTAATAGCACTGTACTTGTATTATCCATAAATGTCTGAATTATAAACTTTTCCCTACAGGCATGTTTAATTGAAGCAGCTCAATCCCCCAAATCATTCCACCCACTATCCTCAGCACTCTACCATTTCAAAGCAGGTGAAATAAAAAAAAAATATTCCAAGACTCCAAGTAAAGCACAGAATGAATTCCAAACCAGCCCTGCTCAACGCTTCACCCACCTACATTTGCTCTTCACTTCCAAGTCAGCTTAAAACTTTTAGGAAAGAACAAAGCAAACCTCTGCAGGTTCTTCATCACTGCATTAACTCTGGGATGTAAATCCCCCTGCTGTAACCAGGGAGGGCAGCAATCTCTGGAATTTCACAGCAACATGCAAGGCTGGCAATGTTTGTTTCCAGACATGAAAAATTCATGTTTAGCCTCACTTCTGGAGATGAGTTCTAACTTGGTTACACTGCATCCAGAGGAGAAACTCTGAGCTGTTTGCACTGCTGGGGTATTAAAAGCATTGCTGGTAACTCCGCTGTGATTCTGTAGCACCCCGAATTTAAGAGCACTGATCACTTCCATGGGTAGGAAACCCCATCCCAACCATCCCAACACAGCAGAGGTCACAGATATCCAGCTCTCAGTACGTGGTACAGCCCCATTCCCTGCCTCAGGACAGCCCTGTAAGCCCTGACAGATGTGACAAAGTTCAGTTTGAGTGCTCTGAGCCTTTTACCACCTCTGCTGAGTGCAAACATCCCCACAAACAACTCCTGCCAGAATTCTGGCAAGTTTACAGCCTCCAGAGCCTCCTGGACAAGTTCTGCCAGGAGTGTAGGGGAGCAGGGGTGGCAGAGCCCAGCTTTTGTTAGGATTTGGGGATGACAGCAAGCTTACACCTGCAAACCAACTTAATCCCCCCAGGATTCCTCCCGGGTATTTCTGACACCGGTATCAACGCCCGGGGCTCTCAGCTGAGGTAATGGAGAATGCAAAGACATCCACAACATCTACAGCAGGTGCCTAAAATTAGCTCCTGGGAACTTTTCCTCTCTGAGCTGGCTGTGCATTGCTGCTCTGGTTAAAACCCAAACCTGAAAACATGGATTACCTGATGGCTCACCCAGGAGAGAAGGAATTTGCAGCTGCAGCTCGTGTTCAGGACCAGCACTAAGGAGACATGGTCAGCACCAGTGCTTCTAAAAAGGAGGCTGCTCCAGCTTCCAGGGCATTTTAACTTAGAATTTTCCAAGTATGTAATGGACAACATAGCACTTCAGCAGAGCCTGAAGAATGCCTGCCTGCAGAGGAGTCTGAATGCACAGCCCCATCCTGGGACCACGGCAGGAACTGCTGTAAGCCCAGGGAAAACTCTGCACAGGCTCCTGCTTTGACAGGACAACATGGACTGGCCTGCAGGCAGATGGCTGGCATGAGCTGAGTATTTCTGGCAGTATTTCTGTGGCTGTGATCAAACTCCAAGGTGACACACCTTTCCCTCCAGCACTGTTATCCTACAAAGCTGGAGATCCCCCGTGGCTGCACAAAGCTGTGGGAGGCACTGTGTGGTGTCCCAAAAAGGAGGGGATGCGAGCAGAGTGTGCACAAGGGCTCAGCACAGGTTAATGAACTCAGAGAGCAGACACTGGGATCTCCCTGGAATGCTGTGCTGAACTGTGTGACACGACTTCAGAAGGAGCACAGCTCTTCTGGCAGCAGACAGGGACAACAGACCATTCTGAGGGACCGCAGGTGACAAACGTGGGCAGTGAGAACAGCAAGGAACCATCGCTTCAGAGCAACTCAGGAAAGACTCCTCAAATAAAAAATACAATAGGAGCAAATAAGATCAGAGAAAAAAACAACAGAGTCCCTTCAGAGGGAAGAGATTATCAAAGAAAATGAAGCAATTTAGAGACCAGCACCTGCTAAAGAGCATATCCCAGAAAAAATGTTTAAAACCCAAAATCCTATTGGAGCTTAACAAGTTGCAGACACACAGGGCCTCAGAAGTGCCTGGCTCTGATCTGCATTTCCCAAGCACTGCCGTGGATATGCAGCTGCACAGGAAGGCTCTGGGGTGTGAAGGAACACATCTCTGCAGCTGGGATGGCTGCAGGTCCCACAGGGAGCTCCCACCAGAGCCTTCCTCACCCTCCTGCTGCAGCTGGCAGTGCTGCAATGTCAGCCACTGCAGGGTTGTGACTGCAGCACTCAGCACTGCCCCTCAGCCTGGCCCTGACTCGCTCCCAGGGAAAGGGGGGCTGTCCCCTACTGTCCCCTACAGCTGCCAGGACAGCCAGTGCAACAGAGGGTGTTGCTGTCAGTGCCCCTGAAGTGCTGTTTCCTAACAGCTGAGAGAAATCACAATTGTACTGGAGCATGAGCCAAACTTTACAGCAGCCAGTAACCACCTGACAATACACAGCCAAGCTACTCAAATCACCTATTTGTCGGAATATGCCTCCTTATACACTCAATTTTTACATTTCTACTTTCAGGATCTCTTTGAAGAGTTATCACAGGACTGAGGTGTACCACAACTCAGGAGAATTAGCTCAAGTGGTACAGTTTTACCCAGACCAAATTTGTTTTATCTTACACTGCTGAACACTCTGCCAACCTAAAATATCCGTAAGGTCTAACCATGTTTTCATGCCCTAATACTCAAAAATCACTTGTGAAACAGCTTGAACTGCCTTTAGGCACCTGGCAGGGTTTAACTCAGTCCCAAATAACTCTGCTTTTGGGACTAAGTGAAATCCTTGACCAGACTGAAGGTGAAGCACGAGCAGGGCCCTGGCCGGCCGGGAAGCAGAAGCTGTTTGAGGTCAGTGCTCCAAACATCTTGTCTGGAGTTGTGTGGGGGCAGCCTGCCAGCTCCTGTGTGTCCTGGCTGCCTGGAGCTCAGCCACTTGGCTCCTGGAGGAGGCTGCTGTGCCAGGAGTGCAGGACACGGGGGGACAGCAGCAGCAGCAGCTGTGGCCACCCTGCTCCAGGGGCTGCCAGCACCCCCAGGGGTGGCACAGCACCCCAAAGCGAGTGTCCCTCCCCTCCTGAGCTCATCCAGGGCAGCAGCTGCTCCTGGCAGTCCTGGAGTGAGACCCAGAAAAGCTGTGTGCTCGGAATTTGGGGCTGAGCTGCACCAAGGAAAGCGTGGCCACGCTCACCTACAGATGTGCTCTGAGGAATTCTGGAGGCTGGTTCTCAGATTCGTGACATAATCCAGGATTCTTTGTGCAGATCTACTGCCTCGGTATGATTTTTTAACCTTTGGAAGACTAATTCCAATGAGCTTTCTCCTCCTAGAAGTGTATTTAATTAATTCATGCTATTGTTAGTTTTTTCTAAGTAGCTCATTGTGATGGTTTCGGGTGTACTTCTAGCAGGAGTTCATAAAAGTCTTAACATGATAAGAAAATCAACTTTTGCTTTCAGTTGATGCTTTTACACCTTCCCACCCTTTAAAAATTAGTGGGTTTTGGCATTTTGCATTAGGCTTTTCCCTCTGCAGGAACAAATCCAGTGGCTCCCACAGGAAGACTTGCACTCATTTCTGTATTCCCACTACTCCAATTGCTTCGTTTGCATTCCCATTCCCAACTCTACAATTGACATTGCCTGCTTACTCAAATCTGCACCATTCACAAACTCCAGCTCACCAAACCTTCAGATTTCAAAATATCATGATGGAATCCCAGCCTGGTTATGGCTGGGAGGGATCCCAAAACCCATCCAGGGACAGGATGGGACACCCTTCCCTGTCCCAGGCTGCTCCAGCCTGGCCTTGGACACTGTCCTGGCTAACCCTAAGGTTTTAGGGAAGGCAGAGAGGCATCTGAAATCCTGCTCATGGCAAAGCCAGCCCAAATTCAGCTTTCAGCCACCTTCTGCCCCTCTGCAGCAGCAGTGTCCCCTCCAGGCACAGCCAGTGACTCACAGTGACAGCAAACAGCACACAGCTCTGCAGCCATTAGTCCCCATCTTCACAGTTCTTACAAAAAAACCCCACTTAATAGAACTTACAACCAATTCTGCAACTCCCTTCATGCAACTGAACCAGACATCCCAGAGCTGCACCTCTGCTGCAAGGGTTTGCACAAAATCATGCCAGGATTTCCTTTAAGGACAGGATAATAGGCCAAGTGAATTCCTGAGCCACACATGAGAATCAGAGTCTCAAACCACTGATTTGTAAAGACAATTTCGAAAGAACATTTCTAAATTGCTGGTAGCAGCACTCGGGATTTACAGCTGATATATTTTTAGGAGTTTGTGGTTGTCTTTGCTCCTTGTGTTTTGCTTCCTGGCAAACTGCTGAGGTGTGTGACCCAGCACCTAACAGGCAGCAAAAGCAGGAGGAGACTTGGCTGAATTAATTGTAACAATTGTCTCAGTTTGGCAGGACAGTCAATCAATACCAGTCACTATCTGGAGAACTTTAAAATGAAAAAAAAAACCAAAACTTTGTTTCTTGGCTCATTAACTTGGAGATACAGAACTGCATGCAGGAGTGGTGATGGATTAGATGCAGAACACCTGGCCCATGGGAATTTGGGCATATCTGTATGTTATTTAATAAACACATTTACATTTTACTTGCCCCCCAAAAAAAAAGAGCCTCCCAGAACAGGACGATTTTGAACGTGCAGAACAAATTCAAACTGAAATCAGGAAAGTGATAAAGTCTCTGTCTGCAGTTGTATTCTCTGTTTAGAAAGGCATTTCTACAAAAAAAGCAACCCAAGAATTAGCAGTTCCATGGGCAATCAGTGCAAGTTTTGGAGTCGTGTGGTTAACACTAACAACAAAATTACAACACAATCTTTAATTAGCTTCGTTTTCAAATTATGATTGTTGCCACCCCCACTATTAAATCTTTCACTCAATCTCTGGGTTATCCTCCACTCCTCTTCCCTGAATCCAACTGAACTTTTCCATCCTGGAGAAGTCACATCCAGCCCTTTAGAAAATCCAAATTCAGTCAGTGATGGATTATCCTGGTCTTTCAGAAATGGTCAGACTGAACAGTGCCCTTCTCTTTGCTGACACAGAGCCTGAGCAGAGGTCAGGGATTAGTCACCGAGGGAAGGCAAGGCACGGACAAGACAAAGAGGAGACAGTGATTTTCTGTATTAATGACCCAGTTAGGAAAATCCAGCTGCCAATCTCACACAGACACTTGGCCCAGGGTTCGTGTTGAAGCCAGACACCTGAGAAACAAATCTGGAATAGAAAATGTATGTTAGCACTGCGCTGCAAAAGAAAGGGTTTTCTAGTGAAGTTGCCTGGCTGAGCAGTTTCAACTCCTGAATAAACCTCTAAGAAAATCCAGCAAAACAATTCTGCATGGAAGAGGCTGGAGAGCAACTTCATGGGGTCCTCTTCCTCCAGAGAGCTGATTTTTCACAAAATAGACCAAAAATTGACAGCAGTAGCAAGTTTGCACCAGCACGAAAATTTCTGTCCATCAAGCAGGTTTAGATGTGCAGTTTGCTAAGAGAGGATTTAAAAGATGGTAATGAGTAAACATATCCCTAACTGAGAGAAATAAATCCCAAATCTAGCAATGTCTCTGTACTCTTACTAGTGAATTAAATTTCAGCAATTATCAGCGAATAAATAGCATATTCTTTATATTTAAGTCCAATTTCAAGGCAAAATGTAACAGGAGGAGAAAGGCCACAAATCAAAATAAACCCCAAAAAAGTCACAAAGCCTGTAAACACTTGTGGTTTTCCCATAGGAAAATGGAAGTGTTGTGGTAGTTTTACAAAACCAGGGGCTGAATGATTCCTGGAGTTTTCCTGCTCTGTGCACATCCACAAAGCAAGGAGCCCCCAGGATTGTATCCTGCATCATGGAGAGCTGACTTTAGTCACACAGCTGATGGACCCCAGAAAAAAAGAACCATTGAAAAGACATAAAAGCCACTTAGATACATTTCTACGAGATTTCTGGGAACTTCAGAGCAAGCTACAAAAAATGCAGAGGGGAGAAAAAGGAAGAAAACAACAGAGTTTAGTTTCTTGAGCAGTTTCCAGTCCATCCCTCCCATGGCCATTATTTTAAATGGAATGCCAAACAAGTGGCATGAAAATGAAAACATTGTCAGCACAATTTCCCCATAGCAGGCAGCAAGGAAAATATTTACTGCATCCAGTAACAAAAATAAAATCCCAAACCCAAGCTGAGCACACACAGCCCTGCAAGTCAATTCACGCTTTAGAAAGGAGTGTTGCCAGCCTGGACAGTCGGAACACAGGAAATTTAGGGCAAAAAAAAGAACTTTCTCATCAGAGTCAAACAAAAAACTCCACCCAGGTTGTGCACATTACAGAAAACGCTTTTCCCAGTTAAAACATTTCTTGTTTTCTACTCTGTCCAAACCATGAAGCGCTTGGAAAGTTTCAGAGAAGGAAAATGGGAAGGTGTGCATTTTTCCCTGTTAATATCTTATTTCTAGCTGCCAAAACTTAACGAGTGAGAATCCAATCTCTCCATGCTGCAGGAAAAAAACCCCCCCTTTTTTTTTTTAAACTGCACTGTTCAGTGCAGCACAAATGACAGAGGCTGCACTCTCGTGCGTCAGAGCGAAACTTGAAAAGCCTGACAGACTCCATCGTGTTTCTTTTTTCCTATCCCTGTATAGTATCCTGGTTATTCCCTTATCCCTAAGCCCAGAACTGGAGATAGTTCTGCGTCCTGGAACAAGAGAGCAGGGAGATACTGGAGAGGGTCCAGACGAGGCCACTTTGGGACTGGAGCATCCCTGAGCTGGCAGAGACTGACGGGAGCTGGGAGGGCAGGCTGAGAAACAGGGCAGGCTGAGAGGGGAGCCCATCAATCCATCCAAATCTCCCCAGGGGCTGGAAGAGGACGCTGCCGCTCTGCACGCGGTGCCGAGACAGGACAAGGAGGCCAGAGACAAAACCACAACAAGTTCCCAGCCGCACACGAGCGGAAAGAAACTTCTTTCCACGGAGGGGCAGAGAGCCCTGCACGGCCTGCCCGGGGAGGGGAAGGGGGTTCCCTCTCAGAGGACATTCCAAACCCTAATGTACGTTTCCCGGTCCCCCCGCGCCAGGGAACCGTGCCTCGGGCAGGGGTTGCACTGGCGATGATCTCAAGCGGTCCCCTCCAATCCCAGCTATTGGGATTCTGGGATTGCACTAAAGACTTGGAGCAAGGCGCGTGCTGTTCCGTGCCGCTTAGGGCTGGGAGCTCGCGTAGTCATGGCCCACAGCGGCCGGGGATGATGCGGCGCTGACGGTCGCCAGCCGGGGCTCCCTCACCTTCGCCAAGTCCTCGTCGATCGCCCCCTCACCATCAAGCCAGCTACCACTGCACATCGTGGCTGCTGCTGGTGCTGCCGCCGACGCGCTCAGCTATCGCCACTACTGCGGAGGGAGAAAAGGAAAAAGCGTGAGAGAAGGAGGGACGAGAGGCACACCGCCTCCGAGATCACGGCCAGCGGCCTCGCTCCAGCATCACCCGCCGGACCGCCCGGCGCGGCCCGGCCTGCGGCCGGTCCCATCGGCCGCACACGGAGCCGAACCACGCGGGACCTCCCGGCCGCAGGCAGGAGCGGAGCGCTGTGCGCGGACACAGACCTTGCCATGGCGGGGGGAGCCGCGGGAGCGGGGGGCGAGCGGTTGGCCGGAGCGGGGCCGGGAGAGCGGGGCAGGGAGCGGCGCAGGGAGCGGACGGCGGGACGGAGACGCCCGGAGCCGCCGGGAGGGTTCGCGGTTCTCAAAATGGCCGCACATTGCCGGGCGCACGGCCGTGACGTACACCGCGGCTCCCTCGGGACGAGGGGGGCCGGGCGCGAGCGGGGCGGGAACTCCCGGTCGGTCGGCTCGGCTCGGCTCGGGCTCGGCTCGGCTCGGCTCGGGCTCGGCTCGGCTCGGCTCGGCACCGGCTCGGTCGGCTCTGCAAGCTAAGGCTAGGTATACAGCTCGGCTCGGCCCGGATCGGCCGGTTCGGCTCGGCTCGGCCCGGCTCGGTTGGCTACGGCTCGGCTCTGCCAGTCAAGCTCTGCTCACTCGGACGGCCACGGCTCGGTCGGCTCGGCGGCTCGGCTCGTTGGCCCGGCTCGGATCGGAGCGGCCGGCTCGGCTCGCTTCGGTTCGGATGGCTCGCTCGGCTCGGCTCGGATCGGCTCGGACTTGCCCGGCCCGGCTGGTCGGCCTCGGCTCGGCCGGCTCGGGGCTCTGCCAGCTCAGTTCGATCCGGCCGGCTCGGCCCGGTTCGGCTCGGCCGGCCCCCGGCTCGGTTCGGCTCGGCCCAGGCTCGGCTCGGCTCGGCTCGGCTGGCTCGGCTCGGCTCGGCTCGGCTCGGAATCTGCCCAGCTACAGATCGGCTCGGCTCGCCGGCTCGGCCCGGATCGGCTATGCCGCACTCAGCTCGGCCGGCCGGCTCGGATCGGATACGGCAAGGCCCGGACGGCTGGCTCTGCCAGCTCAGCTCGGCCAGCTCGGCTCGGCCCGGCTCGGCCCGGTTCGCTCGGCTCGCGAACGGCTCGGGTGGCCGGCATCGGCTGGCTGGGGCTCGGCTTGGTCGGCTCGCTCGGCTGGCCCGGCTACGGCTCGGCTCGGCTCGGCTGGCCCGGCCGGCTCGGCTCGGCTCAGCCCGGCTCGGCTCGGCTCGGCTCGGCTCGGCTCGGCTAGCACGGCTCGGCTCGGCTCGGCCAGGCTCGGCTCGGCTCGGCTCGGCTCGGCTCGGACCGGCTCGGCGCGGCTCGGCTCGGTCAGGCCGGCCCGCTCGGCTCGGCTCAGCCGGTCGGCTCGGCTCGGCTCGGCTCGGATAGCTAAGCCCCGGCTCGGCTCGGTCGGCCGGCTCGGCTCGGCTCGGTCGGCTCGGCTCGGCTCAGCCCGGCTCGGCTCGGATCGGCCGGCTCGGCTCGGCCCGGCCCGGCTCGGCCGGCTCGGCTCGGCTCGGCCCGATGCTCGGCTCGGCTCTGGCTCGGCCCGCCCGGCTGGCTCGGCCGGCCCGGCTCGGTGTGGGTGGCGTGAGGGGCGGCAGCACCGGCGCGTTACCGTCAGAGAAGGCAGTGTGTTGTTGTTGTTGGTGCTGCGGACACGTCCCGGGCGGCAGCGCGGTCCAAGACGCCCCGCTCCGAACGCGGCTCACCTGACGGCACGGGCCGGGACGCCACAGCGCGGAGAGACCGCTCTGCCTCCCGATTTATTTCTGATCGTCCCTGCAGGTAATCTGTGAGAGAGAAAAAAAAAAACAAAAAAACAAAAAACAAAAAAACGCCAAAAACAACCAAAATTAAAGCCAGGCCCGATCCCAAAATGTTCCTCTGAGTCGTTTCCGCCTTCAGCGAGCGCCGGGGCCGGGGCTCGGGGCAGGGGAGGGCTAGGGGGGAGCTCAGGGTGTAGCGCTGCTCTGGAACCAGGGAATTTATCACAGTCCAAGAGTCACTGAGGGTTGGCAAACCCCTCCGGGTCCCCCATCAAGCCTGTGGGCGCTCCCCACCTTGTCCCAGGGCACTGACGTGCCACCTGCAGCCCTCACTGGGCACCTGCAGGAGGGCTTGCCCCTCAGTGACTGCATTCCGAACGCTGCTCGGAGGGATCACGCCGTGCTAAATAAATCCAAACCACAGTGTATGTTTAGCCAGCTGGCCACTGGTACCACCTGTAAGGTTCTTGTTAATGTCAATGCCACAGTTGTTTCCTTACCTTGTTCTGTACCCCTTTGTGTCGGGTATTGCCCACCTGCTCCCAAAACCAGAAAGCTGCACACCAGACCCAATGCAAATAGAGAGGACAGCCGTACCCACACTGGAAATAAAACCCCTAGAACAACGAAGCCAACATGGAAACAGAGGATCTGAAAAAAACACATCTTGACAATTAAAGAAGTAGGACTACTTCTGCAATCCCCATTCCAGTCCTGGATGGTGTCACACACGGAAAGACCGGAGCTGAGTTATCACCCTGCGACAAGGGCCCACAAGTGTTTTCCAGCAGACTGCAGTGAGGATGGAACCCAGCTTGCCACTGGCACAAGCGATCTCCTCCTCCTGTCATTATGGTGAGCCAGTGGTGGTGTGGACCCTGGGGTCCCCACACAAAGCTGTCTTAATAAAACACTTTTTCAGAGGGTGCTATCCTGGCCGTTCGTAACACCGGTCCGGGTTAGTTAAAAACCCTGACGTTAGATGGGGTTCAATCCTCACAGCAGTCTGCTGAAAACAACTTGTGGGCTCGTTTCCCAGGCGTGATACTCTGCTCCGGTCTTTCAAGTTGTTGTGACACATCCAGACTGTGAATGTGGATGCAGAAGTAGTCCTACTTATTTTAGTGTCAAGATGTGTTTTCAGTCCTCTGTTCCCATGTGGCTCGTTGTCTTAGGGGTTTTATTTTCAGTGTACTGCTGCTCTCAATGCATGTGCGTCTGGTGTGCAGTTTGGTTTTGGGGAGACAGTGGGGGCATAACCGACACAAAGGGGGTACAGGAACAAGGTAAGGGAAAAAACAACTGGGGGCAGTGACAATTTAACAAGACTTTAACACCAAGGAACCTTAACAGTGGTTACCGTGACAGATGGCTAAACAGACCCCTGTGTGTGATGTTATTTAGCACGGTCTCGGGCTCCTCGAGCTGTGCTCGGAGACTCCAGGGGTTTGCAGGTATTCGCCCCGCTGCAGGTGGGACTGCCTCTTCCTCAGATCTCTGCCTAGGAACCTGAATATTCTGGTGCCCGTGAGTGTACAGGCCTCTTTACACTGGACTGCTTCTTTTTTTTGAGGCACGGATACTGGAGTTGTGAAGATGCTATTAAATGCCCTTAAGTCTGAATCAGAGCAAAGACTGAAAATGAATTCTGTGTTTACGCCCCAAACCCCCTTTTAATGTATTCTGATCTCTGAATCCCTTGGAAGTGGTAAACTTCAGAAATTTAAAGCCCAGCCTACAAGGGAAGGGCTAAGTGCTTGGAAGGGTGGCAGGTCAGCGCTTTGTGTGTCTCAGTCTGAGGTATTTTTCCTAAATCCAGTTTGTTGTAGAAACGCAAGGAAAGTGATTGAGAACAGACATGGTTAATTGTGGTCTGAGCACAGTTGATTGAAAAACATCGTGACACGAGTACGAGTTGTTAGGGACAGTCAATCTCTCTGCTGGGAGCTTACTTACTGAATGGAATTTTACCTGGAGTCTTGGGATTTTCTGGGAAGGAATAGAAGCATGCACTGTCTGAACTTCGGGCAGTCCTCTCAGAGATGTCTCTGCTTGGGCTCACACCTGTTCTTGGTAATTTAGATACAGAAAATGCCTTTGAACTAGTTTTCCGTGTTTAATTTCTTGGTGTGACATCTGTACCCATTTATAAATTCATTGCTTGATTTTGTGTTATTCCTAGAAGGTGTGTTGTGTATCAGAGTTTAAATAAAATAAGTTTACTTAGTCTTGGCTGTATCCTCTGGAGCTGCGGGAAAAGTAATCTTTAAGGCGCAAAGAAGGCCTTTAAACCCTGCCTTGGACAGTGGAAGCCAATTCCCTGTGTCATGGTACTCCAGGCCTTTGGATAAATTCATCTCTCTCCAGTTTCCTGGGGCTCCTTCAGGCCCTGGAGGCACCTAGCTCCCACCAGCATTCTTTTTTTTTGTTCCACTTCTGTGAAGTGCTTTCGTGAACAATTCCAGCTGTGCCAGCCTTCCTCCCAGCCGCTGCTACAGCCTCTGATCATCTGCTGCCTTCATTGGGATGGCTCCAGCACGGGCTACAGCCTCACTCCTGGGTGGGCAGGGTGCAGCTGGGGGCTCACCTGGCCACAGGGACACAAATCCCATACCAATCCCAACCCAATCCCTTCCTCTGCCCACATTGGGGGCAAGGCTGTGGTTCTTGGGGTGGGAGTGCTGCAAAGCTTGCCCTGCTCAGCTCAGGGCTGTGTGGTGGGGAGGTGTTTGCACAATCAGGCTGGGGTTGGGTTGGTGCTTTGCAGAATTCCCAGAAAGAGGCACCAGGGTGTCATAGCGTGGCGTTCCAAGTCACTGGGTCACTGCTGCGTGCTCAGGGGTTACACTCACAGAAGGTGATGTTCTGTCCTGGCCACATGAGCAAGAAAAGCCTCTGAGAGCAAAAGTTCCAAATGTGCTCTGGAAATAGGATCCTGCCGGGCCAGCTGCTCGTGCCAATCCCGTGTGCTGTGGGAGGTGCTGCCACGCTGTTTTCCATCCTCTGCTTAGGACTAAACAGAACCCTGAGCTCGCCAAGGGCTCTCAATGCTACCTGCTCTGACAAACAGAGGGTGCTGAAGGGTAATTTCACCACTTACACACCGGGGAGCCAACGGGAAAAGAGCGTTTTATCCTAAGGGAAGTACGGCTGGGTGGCTTACACCGAGTCAGATTTAATTACCAGATTACAAACCACACGCAATCACATGCTAATTGACAGCAAAATACCGATTTTTTTAGGGTGAGGCAGCACAACAGATTGTTTTTTCCATGGAATTTTGTCAGGTTCAAACTTTGGAGGGAACCTGTGTTTTGGCAGCTGCGTGGGTTGCTATGAGCCCTGTGTTCTAGTAATTTTTTTTTAGTAATTAGACCCTGTGTTTTTCACACTGTATCTTATCCTCGGTATGAGAAGATAGCCCAGATTTCCGTCCTTACCCTGGTCAGTCCTTGTTAACATCTGGTTCCTGCCCAGATCTTGCTCCCACAGTCTGAGCACAGCACTCGCTGTGCACTGACACAATCATTGTGAGGGGTTTGCCGGGCATTCGACTCTTCCTGCTCCAAGGGAGCCTTGCATCCACAGCCCTCAGGAAGCCCCTTTGCACGTCAGGCCAATGTCCTAAACCTCGTGGGACCAGTGTCACCCTGATGTTTTTGCATGGGTTGCTCAGCCATTTGATGTTTGAATTTTTATAGTAAGATTTCCCGCACTTTTCTGAAACAATGATTTTTCATTCCTCTCTAGCAGGAAGGAGATTGAGGGACTCTTGGTGACCTGTGTGCAGAGAGGTGGCAACTTCACCCTGCACCCTGGTCACCTTTGGTAATGATATCTCTATCAAGGTCACACAATAAACTTCTTTCTTTTGTCCTCCTTTCTCTGCAAGAGAGCGTCATGAGTGCGTGTGTCTATTTGTGTTGTATGGTGACAATCCAGCTTTTCGCTCCTGCCATCCCCAGCACTCATGCCAGTGCCATCACCTTCCCGGCTGTCACCAGTGTCCCGTGCAGAGTTCGTTGATGCAGTGTCCCTCCTGGCCTGGCACAGCAGAGCTGTTGACTGGAGAGGGGAGCTATTACAGGAAGGAGGCAGTGCAGCGTGTTTCCTGGGTGTTCTGTGTGTCGTGTGCCTGTGTGCTACAGTGTAGGAGATGGAAGCGGACGTGTGCTGTGTATTATTCTGGCTGCAGAGCACAGTGTGCCCCTGGGAGTCCTCATCTGTGTATGCCTCACCCTCAGGTAGAGTTCCAGGTGTTCCAACGGGGCTGTCAGAGAGGCTGGAGAGTGTGAGGAGGAAGGGAGGGATCACAGAGCCCTTCTCAGCTGCTGACAGCCCTGAAGAACCCTGCCAACGTCAGCTTTAGACATCTGAAAGCAGTGAGGGGTTTGTTTCCCCCCCCCCAAAATAGGAACAAAAGAATCTCTTTGATAGCTGAATCACCTCCTGACTGAAGAAAGTGTCTGTTCTATTGTGTTCTTCGTGCTGTGATCCAGTAATTGCTCTCTGGCTTTATAAGGAAAGATCTAGAGCTAACCCAACGCTTCAGGCAGCTTCTCCACACTCTGGGAGCACTTTTACAGGAATCACTTTTGGAGTCGTGTCAGAAATGTTGCTGCCTGCAGAGGATTTTGGGAATGGGTGCTCCGTGCCCCTGGCTGAGGTGCCACAGTGGCCCTGGTGTGGATTTGGGACAAGCTTTTGCTGTCCCTCATGCCCCAGCCAGGGATCGTGTCTCGTTTGGTGCCTGTTTGGTACAGCAGGGGCTGGCAGCAGCTGAGGGTCACTTTGCACATCTCCTCCTGCTTGTTTGCCTGCAGGCTGGGAATTCCAGCCCTTTTCCAGTCAGATTTATGCTGGTCAGCCTTTCAGGTTGTTACTGCCTTTGACGCAAGTGGCTGGTGGCTCTGTCCTACCCAGTCCAGGCACTGCCACTTTGGCTCAGGGCCTTGCAGAGCTCCTGGGCTTTTCTTCCCAACAGGAATTGCTGTTGCAAGGAACCAGGGGTGCCACTGCAGTCTTTCAAGTTCAATTGGGAGCCAAATGTTTGTCATCTTGTTACTGCAATGCAAACCAAATAAATCTCTGCCTCGCCATATGCTGCATTGTCTGATGCTGGTCTCTTCCAATGTCTCCCAGCTTCCCCCACCACAAAGTGTCTCTTCCCTCAACAGGTTTTGTTCTGGGGACAGTCAGTGTTCTTCTCTGTGCCGTGCTGTCCATCCAGAGAGAGCCCTTTGTGCTGTTTTCACACCTCTGCAGCAATGAACTGTGAACGTCCTCCCAAAATATTCATTTTCACGTTACCTTTGAAGGGAGCTTGTATTATAAATAAATGGAATTGCTCATCCCTCTTCTTCTCTCAGATTAAAGTGAAATTATCTTGATCTCAGGAGTCAGAGAAGACACCTGTCAGGCACAGCAGTGGTGAGTCATATCTGTGACAGCAAGATTTCTCTCAGTGACACTTCCTTAAATGTCAAAATCTCATTCCCATTCCGCTCTAGCTGCTCCGCTCTCCAGCTTCAATTAAAACTTCGGAATAATTCCAAACATTTATGGGTTTGTCCAGCCTCACCCAGATTTTAATTGCTACCTGTGTGTTTTCCTCTGGAGAAGAAAAGTTACGAACGTGTCCCAGCGGAGCCCTGAGTCACTGCCTGGGCAAGGTGTGGCTGCAGGTCCTGCACTCCTGGGCTCTCATCCTTCCCCACGGGGCAACTGTGGCACAGCCAGCATGGAGAGCACTCATTCCTCAAGCATTTCTTCCTGCATGAAACTAATGTGGATGCTTAAGGCAGGGTGAAAACCAAAACACTTCACTTCGAAAAGGAAACTGTTTGAATTCCACTCTGAACACTCCTCTTGGGGAAACACCCATTTATTTCATAGAATCAGGGAATATCCTGAGCTGGAAGAGACCCACAAGGATCGAGTGTAGCCCCTGGCCCTGCACAGACACCCTAAAATCCCACTCTGGGTATCCCTGGAGCGCTGTCCAAACTCTCCTGGAGCTCTGGCAGCCTCGGGGCTGTTCCCATTCCCTGGGCAGTGCCCAGCACCCTCTGGGGAAGAGCCTTTCCCTGAGCTCCAGCCTGAGCCTCCCTGGCCCAGCTCCAGCTGCTCCCTGGTGCTGTCCCTGTCACAGAGCAGGGATGGGAGGTGCCCTCAGGATCCTGAGGAGTCTCCCCTCACTTTGGGTCGGTTGCAAGGAGAGGCCCAAACCGTTGATGTGGGATGACATAAATGTGGGAAATGGCATTTTTCCTTCATGCAGCTTCTCTACTTTGAGACAATGAAGGCTCAAATGAAGGCTCCTTTTGCCTTCTTACCTTGCTGGTGGCAGGGTGTGATTTCAAGAGGGTGACAAGATCAAAGGGCCAAACTCAGGAGTTAAAAATGAACAGGATTAGCAAGCCCTTCTACGTTTCTTGTTGGCTGCTGCAGGAAATGCACATCCCAGCAGCAGTGCCTTAGTAAACCCTTGGGGTGCTCTGCTTGCCAGGCTTTGGCACGGGGAAAGTGTTCAGCAGAACTCTTAAAAAATGAGAGTTTTTTTTAAGAGAGGGGGGACTGAGCAGGGGCTCCCTACCCTCTATCCAACAGGGTGATGGTAAGTTTGGCTGGCTCCCAGACCCGTCATCCTCTTAAACTGCTTTGGGTTTTTTTCCCAGTTATTCAGTTATTTTTTTCCTTTATTCATTTTATTCAGCTGTAGTGAAATACTGGAGAAAATTCAGTGCTGAAGCAAGTAGCACTGACATATGGTGGAGCTAAATTGGGTTGGAAGTCTCAGGAAGAATCCTTGAGGAGTCGGTGGATGTTGGTAACAGAATATGT
The DNA here is from genome assembly GCA_018697195.1 of Certhia americana. Lineage (NCBI taxonomy): Eukaryota > Metazoa > Chordata > Aves > Passeriformes > Certhiidae > Certhia > Certhia americana. The sequence continues at coordinate 691,609 of CM031862.1, forward strand.
TACTATGGGCTCCAGAGAGTGACATTTTTAAAACTCTTCTGTCTCCAGCCTGTCTGCCCTGTGCACCTCATAGTGATGATGGGGTGTGAGGGCAGGGAGTGGACAGTGAGTTTGGGTATTTTTATTGCCCTGGGACACTCGTGGAGACAGGGCCCATCTCTCTGTGACACTCAGAGCTGTGGCACTGAGGGGGCTTTGTGCTCCAGCCCTGGGGACAGAGGGACAGCCCCGTGTCCCTTGGCACGAGCTGTGCCTGCAGGGTGAGGCCATCCCGGGATGCCAGGGCGTGGGGGCACGGCTGTGCACACTGCCACAGCCCCCACCAGCCCCTCTTTTCCCAAACACTGGTGCCAGTCAGGCAGCAATTTGCTGAGAGCACCACCCACGAGTTGCAGGTCTTCCAGAATGTGAGACACGGTTCTATTAAAAAAAGAGAGCAGGAATGTTGTTGCTTAGGATGGTTACAATTGGAGCTGTAAATCACGGGAGGAAATGGGCTCAGGAGCTTTCAGCTGTGGCTCTGAGTGTCCCTGGGCTCTGCTGGTGTGCTGCTGTGCTCAGGGACATGCACAGGCATGGGAGCAGCTCATCCTGGGACAGCAGGGCTGGTCACAGTGCTGAGCTGCACACAGGATGCTCCTGTGCCAGAAGGTGCCACAGACACTCAGCAGAGCTGTCCCTGGGTCTGTAGGGGACAGTGCCACAGACACTGAG